>JANAVB010044019.1:3096460-3278960 GCA_029216955.1 Iris pallida | reverse complement strand
AAAATTAGGCATATCAAGGGATATGGAGTACCATATTACAGAGGCATCTCAAAAGTCGTTTATATTTAACATGTGCATTGTCATAAAACAAATGTAATCATTATTTGTATAAATAAATATAAATAAAATTAGGCTAGAAGGAAGAACGGATAGTTGTTTTTCATCCTTCTGAATAACAATTATAATGGGAAAAAAAACATCTCCTTATTTCCAAAACATTGTACGGTATCATCAAACAAAACGAACTATAAATTTAGATTAGGGAGTCCAATGTTGTGCTCCGCTAGGGGCCTTCACCCTCTACCAAATATAGTCCAAAAAGTGAGAAAACCAAATAGTAAAAGGAATTGAATCTTAGTTCCTAATATTTTATCCTGGCATATATACTTTGGGTTTTCTAACAACAATCTGGTTTCACTATCTGATTTCTATAAATAGGTGGGCATAATACAGGCTTCTCAAGGTTCCCATAGGAGAAATCAATACATTGAAAGCTAGGAAGCAGGGAGTCAAGGACACTCCACATTTAGTGACATAGACGCGCAAATTTTTTAGTGATTTGTCCATATTGTATTGGTGTATATGCAAACTAGACAGAAGTCTACACTTCCATATCAAGGTATTAAATGCCGGAAGTCAGGTTCATGTCAGATGTTGGATATCGAGCAAGTGGGGGTAAAGAACAATCCCAGGCATACATATCAAGATACTTAAATATGCAAGTAATATACTAAATGTCCTAGAACTACCAGGATATGGATATCGAGGATAAGGAGTTGGAGTGGAGAAAGCTTACTCGGTGGTTCGGTGGTTGACAGATGAGGTGGCACCGAAGGAAGGAGGAGCTGACGCGCGAGAGAAATCAAGGAAGAAAAGCTAGAGAGTAGAGAGGATCTGGAGAGAAGGTAGTCAAAGGTGCAAGGCGCACTCGAGGTGCAAAAGGTCCATATCGTCCTTGACGCAGGCACATTTAAGACATGTGTCCGAGCGAAACAAGATGCAAAAATAAAAAATTAATAAAAATACACATAAATAAATAAATTTGTAAGGTAAGAAATAAAAACAAATAACATATTAAAACCAACAAAAATATGTTAAAACATAACCAAGTGAATTGAAAGAGCAGTAGTAGCACTAGTAGTCAACAGAACTAACAAGAATTTGTATCTTCCTACCACATTTTTAGTAAATTTTTGTTTTTCCAGTTCAACTGTAACCAACTCTGAAACCGTGGAAAGGGATAACTCATTTTCATTTGTATGAGCTCGGGGATATCTCTCGATCTCGAAATTATATATATATATATATATATATATATATATATATATATATATACAAAACACAAAGGTTTTTGAATCCTAGGGCTGACTGTGCCAAGATAAAGAGTGGTTGGAATTTAATCTTGGTGAATCAACGGTTGTGGGGTTTTATGGGGAAGAGCATTATTGGGAGTGGGGTTTTATGGGGAAGAGCATTATTGGGAGTGGGGTTTTATGGGGAATCCAAAGATGGGGATTTAATATTTTGATGGTTGGGATTTAATATTTTGATGGGGGCCTCATAATGGTTGTGGATGAGCATTATTGAGAGTGGGGTTTTATGGAGAATCCAAATAAAATTCACATCCAGCAATGGTTGGGATTTAATATTTTGATGGGGGCCTCAAAATTATTATTGTTCGTTTAAAATTGGGGGTCCAAGATTTTGAGAGAGAATACCATAAATGAACCATGCCCTATGGGCACGGGCTATGACTAGTATATATATATATATATATATATATATATATATATATATATATATATATATATATATATGGGCACGGATCAAAAGTCCCGCGGAAGCAGCCCCGCCAAAGCCCAGCCCTCCTGCACCATCGGATTGGGGGGCCCGCGCGTGCGCGCCCGCTCGATCCAACAGTCGAGGGCGACGGAGCTCCGCAGACGGGGATCTGGATCTTATATATATATATATATATATATATATATATATATATATATATATATATATATATATAAGGCACACCTTTTCTTCTTTTTTTTGACTTGTTAAAAAGCGAGTCTTGGGTGTGCCCGAAGAATGACGCCTTACCTAGTAAGGTGCGAGGCAGAACTGTTACGTCTTGCTACGAGGCGTGCCTTTGACTACCATGCTGAAGAGTAGATCTTGCAAGAAAAACTCAAGAGAAAGATGCTAGAGGGTAGAGAGAGGAAAGGGGTTTACAGCTCACCACCCAGATGGAAAGCCTTGCCAAATAGAGAGGGGAAGGGGGCTTAGAATTAGGGCTTCTTTCACGTAGAAACTTGAACAAACGAGAGAGGAAAGAAAGAGAGAATGGTGAGTTTATATATTTTAATAACATTTTCTTTACTTTCACGTTAATCGATGTGGTTTAAAAAAAATCTACCCATTAACCCATCTGGCCAACTTATGCCACAATTGGCCAATTTTTCACACGTCCAGTATCAACCAACAAGTCAAGAATAAATGTCAGACATGTTGCTTTGATGTTGGAAATTATGATATATGGGTCTACACATTTAATACAAGGCTCCCTGTTTAAGACAAATATAGAAGGGGAAAAAAAACTCATTTTACCACTCTGAACTGGGAAGCATCCTATAATATATACCAGTCTTCCTATGGGTATTGATTTGTGACAATACCCCATATCCCATGCAAATTTAAGTGTGAATTGCCACAACTTATCAGATGTCCAAAACCCAAACTGCCTCTCCAAAATGACTATTTCCATGCAAATCCTTAATATTGTTCTTCAGACGAAGGAGAAGTTGACATCTCTATGAGGTTGCTATCTAGATACAGAGACGATCCTATTTACCATGAGTTTCTTACCTCCCAACACTGCAAGAGAAATGCAACCGAATATATCTATGAGTCTACCTCCTGGTAGCCAAGGATCAAACAAAAATCAAGTCCCTGCTATGTGCATCTCAAAACATTTTTCCACGTAAAATAAGCATTTATCTATGCTCATAGCACAAGTTATTTATCTACACACATCTACCTGCTATTCATTTGCCCCCATAAAGAATTCTCCTTTAAAAATTCTCCAAAGAAATTCCAAACAATAAACCTAGCCAGAATTTTGAAGTCTTCTCTCACTTCATACCTCCGCTCTTAGTTACAAATGGCCTCCCATCATATCGAAGAGAAAATTAGCACACATCTTTTGTATAATATCCATGGCTAACTTCGGAAACTAAAAGGAGTCAATCCATAAATTTGATATAGGAGACATAACTATCGGTTTAGTCTCCCAGAAAAGGATAGAATGTGTCCTTACCATACCTCTATGTTCGATTTAATTTTCTAGACATGTTTTCTTATTTGTCTAATACTCCAATCCATAAAGCATGGCTAGTATTATCATCATTCTCCGTCTCTCCATCATGATCAATGATTGATCTTAAATGCAGAAACTATCACTCCTCTAGTATCTCTTCTCCATCTATATGTACTCCTACCTCATTTCTCTTCGACTTCTAGTTCAAGTTACATTTCATATACTCTATTTTCGTCCTATTAATTTTAAACCCATGATATTCTAAAGTTATTCTTCTTGCTCATATTTTAGCATCTAATCATTTTCTACTCTTAATAATCAGCAAAATATTATTAGTAAACACAATACACCACAGAACCTCTTTTGAATATGCCTAGTAATTTCATCCATAACTAGCGCAAAAAAAAGGTGCGTAAAAAAAGGTAAGAACTTAACTTTGATGCTACTCAACTTTGATGCTTGATTAAGCCAACAATGATCGAAAATAGCTCATTATCTCCTCCAATGGATTGCCCGTTTGTGACTCTGTCATGCATATCCTTAATACTATGGCTACTAGAGACTTATGGTCCGTTTGGATATGTTTTCTGAAATTTGATTCTGAAAACAGTTTTCTGAAAATAATTTATAAAGTTGTTTTCTGAAAAGAGAAATTCTGAGTTTGCGTTTGGTTACTTTTTCATCTGAAAATTAATTTTAGAAATAAAAGTTGAATATTCTGTTTGGTACAATATTTTAGAAAATAACTTTTCTGATAAAATTTTATAAAATATTTTTAGTTATGTTTAAAAAAATTACAGCATTCTTGCTGTGTCCACCAGATATAAATTGTGTCATCTGTGTGTCCGGCCTCGGATCCGACTCTAACGTATCCACACCCATTTTCTGTGTAAGATACAAACACAACAAAAAAGTCCAGCAGAAAATTAAACTATGCCCTGTGTCCGCAGATCCGACCCTAAGGACACAATACAAGCCCTGACACCAGACACAAACATCCACAGCCGGCCGACCGGATCAAGTACAGCCCTGACATCGGAGAACTCCGGGCACTGGTCTGATCTGACGCCGCCAACCGGATTGAGTACCGCCATCGTCTCACCCGTAGCCGACGTAGCGAGAAGAGCCGCGAGCATCTACTCAGTGTCGATCAGTAACTTCCAGCCGTCACTTGCAGATCCGCGCCTCTTCCGGAGCCGCTCGACAGCAGCATCCCCGGCGGCTCGTTCTTCCCAAGGATTCGACACCGGACCACGTGCTCCCTCGACGAGATCCGGCACTCCGTTGCCGAGAAGGTCTCGAAGTTTCCTGTAAGTTCTTCACCCTCCCTTCCTCTCTTATTTTCTTCCATTTATTTTTCATAAAGAGGAGGGGAGCCTCTGAGAGTGTATAGAGAGAGATGGTGAAGAAGAAGACGAAGAGGAGGAGGAGGAGAAGAAGAAGAAACGTTGAGTAGAAAAGGGAAGAACGTGCAGAGAGAGAGAGGAGGGGACCCTGATTTTTTCTTTCAGAAAGAGGAGGTCCACCACGTGTTCCTCCATTCCAAAATCACACTCACAAAACCCCTTTTTCTTCTACTCTGAAACTTGTTTTAAACTTCGGTTTTTCAAAAAAAATTTGGAATGTGAAGTTATGGAATGATGCAGCCAAACACTTTTTAGATGTATTTTGAAGTTTAAACTCAAAACATCAATCAAAAACTGACAACCAAACAGACCCGTAGTTTCTTCTCCAAATTCCACTACATTATTCCCTAGGAACTGTGTAAGATTTCTCTAAGTCAATTATTCTCTCTAAAAGTTTAAATTAATCTTCTTAGCAAGTAAATGGCTTCCTAGTAGATCTTCGCGGCACAAAACCAAATTGCTTATCTGAAATTACTCTTTGTTCTCCCAAAGTTTTCTGGTATGACTCATAAGCTTAATTATGCATTAGTCGGTACAACTTTGTCTATCTCCCTTATTTTCATATAGATACTATATAGTACTAATTTTTCACCCATCAAGCGTCTACCTAGTCCTTAGGATATGGTTGAATGAATTACTAAGCCACAATTCTTTATCACCTGCACATTTCCCAACCTCAATAAGAATAGCATTAGATCCTACCACTCTTTCCATTTTCAATTTCTTTAAAGCATCCTTAATTTCATAAATCCTCATTTTACGAGAATGGCAATAGTAATATACACATATTACATATAAATGAAAATTGTGACCATAAGGTATTTATGTATTTATTGATGAGATTAAAATGGGTGTGGTAAGTACAATGGCAATAAAATGGAACATAGGTTTTGTTTACTGAAACGGAAGATGAGGCTTAAAACCAGGGCTGGAATAACACCTACAAACTAATTAAGAAGGGAGAGGAGAGCCAAAGATAAAGATCAAGTTGCACATAGTAGAAGATATCACACTGCTATCCGGTGAATAACGTAAAACTAACATGGTGGAAAAAGGAAAGGACAATTCTGGAAGTTACCGAATTAGGACTCCATCAAAACAACAATTTCAGTTATCCCGATAGCGAACATGCATGTAAAAACTCCCACATGGATAAGCAATTTCATAGAGGTTCAAAACAGAAAGGGGTTACACAAGACGACACAAAATAGCACCAAAGATAAAAATCTTGGACGCAGAAGGTACCCTGAATGTAAGAAAATACAATTCATGGCAGATCTATGCAGCATAACTACTGTGAAAAAAAGTTGATAAGAAGTATTACCTATTACTACTTACATTTGATGTATTAAGAATAGTAAATTATATATAGCATTATTTAAACTCTAACATAGTGAACTTTTGAACCATTGAATATCAATTTTACATTTTCCAATATAAAAAAAAATCTAGACAAAAGAAGACTTAAGAAAAATTGATAAGATTAGACAAGAGACGATCGGCATGTCAGCTATATTGGAATGGAGAAACATCAAAATCAGAACCATAAAAGGTATCTTGAGAGCTTGAATATCCAGGAGCTTTTAATGGGCTAACACCAAGGATACTCGGCGAAATAATCACAAAGAATGACCTTCCAGTCCCAATGAGCTAACACCAAGGCCAAACTTCAGCTGATATTCATACCCTCAAATTGCTGTTGACTTTCCAAGTTGCCATGATGTATCTCATTTGAAAAGCTGGGTTTGATTAGTACAGATAATATAGCAAGAGAGGAAGGCTCTAAAACTTAGCAGATGACAAACTTTAAGCGATACAGGGAATGCCATTTTGGTGAAATTGCACGAATTCTACGAAATACCCATTACTAAAAAAGAACCCTAAATCACAAATTAGTCATTCAATCACAATTCTACGGAATATACGTTACTTAAAAAAAAAACCTAAATCACAAATTAGTCATTCAACCACAATTCTACAAAATATCCATTACTAAAAAAAGCCCTAAATCACGAATTAGTCATTCAATCACGACCTATGAAATACCCATTACTAAAAAAAAAGCCCTAAATCACAAATTAGTCGTTCAATCACGATTCTACGAAATACCCATTACTAAAAAAGCCCTAAATCGAGAAAACCCATGATCCCAAATCCCCAAATCAACCAATCAACCTACCCAACAAACATGCATCACTCTCCACCATCGATCAAAATTCCAGGAAATCGCGAGGAAGAAAAAAGAAGGAGAGGGATCTCACCATGGGATCAAGAAGCGTTGGCGGTGGAAGGGATGAGAGGGATCCTCCCTCCTCCCTGCTTCATCTGCTGCTTCCTCTTCTCTTCGAGCTCGCGGATCTTCTGCATCTGGAGGAGGCGCTCCATGACGAGCTCGTACTCGCACTTCTCGTAGGAGTGGCGCTCCTCCTCGCACTTCCACGGGAGGTACAGCTCCCTCTGCCTGCACCTGTTGAGCGGGATCAGGAGGTGCGCACACTGGTCGCGGTACGCCATGGGGACCTTGTTCTCCACCATCTCCTCCTGCGTCGCGATCATCGGCTTCGACGAACCCAGCTTCACCCCCTCCCACTCCGACGTCATTGCTTCTTCTTCTGAAGAAGAACGATGATGTTGGTGATGGTGATGGTTTGTGAAGGCAAATTATAAGGGCACCTCCACATTTACTAAGGGGCAACCCAAAATTTTTTCCAAAAAATTACAAGTTTGCCATTGGATTTTTTTACTAGGGGGACAGCCCAAAAAACACTATATAAGCCAATTTCATTTTAGATTTCATCTCTCTTTTTTCCTCCCTCTACTACTTCTCTTCCTCCACTCCTTTTTTCTTCTCCTCATATAAACCTATAATTAACCCTAGCTAGGTGAAATTGTCCCCCAACCTAAAATTTATGGTAGAATACAGTGTCAATCACTTCTCCCATTAATTTGTAAGTCGTCGAATTTATTTTTGTGTAATATTTTAAGTTTTAACCTAAATTTTACATATAAAAGTTGAATTTTGTGTTTAATGTAGAAAAAAATAGAAAATGGAACAACCGGGACCATCAAATGCGGGATACTCTCCTCCCACAACTTCCGAAGAACACTTCGACGCTTCGGAAACCCTCGTGGTAACTACACTTGGACTTTACTTCGGGTGAAAAATTGGACTTTGACACAGAGGACTGCCACAAATGTTGCAGTCCCTCACATATATAGGACTGCCAGAGATGTGGCAGTCCTATATATGTGAGGGACTGCCACATTTGTGGCAGTCCTCTGTATGTGAGGGACTGCCACATCTGTGGCAGTCCTCTGTGTCCAAGTCATTTCCTCTTTTAAGCAGCCTGCCTTACCAACTTATCAGAGGAAGGAGTAGGAAGAAGACGAGCAGAGGACGCGTTACGTACAACCACCACGATGGTTCGTTAAGGAATAACAGGTAATTCCATTCATCTAATTCCCTTATGTATTATATAAATGCTCATATATATTCTTCTAATTTCTTCTCTGCACTCTCTTGACAGGCCCATATTTATATGCTTGCAATGTTTCGATCGATCGACTGCTTCTTTTCTCCCTTGTGAACTGGCTGGGCATATATGCATGCATGAATAAACATCTCATGTTTACTTTCTATATTTATGATTTGATTGTTGTTTAATTGCAAATGTTGGTTGGATTAGTTTTCATTCATGTAAAAGATTTATTTGGATTGGTTTTACTTTCTACATATGTAAAATTTGGTTAGATTGGTTTTACTTTCTACATATGTAAAAGATTTGTGTGGATTTGTCTATTTTCCTCCTGATAACATGGACTCATTATCCATAAGTGAGGACAGATGCTCCTGGAGGAGGGCAGCAGATGCTCCTGGAGATCTTGTGGGTATCGGGCCGTTTCCATCTTCCTGATAACAAAGAGGATTTTAGCAAGGACTGCCACACACAGGGCAGTCCTTTACTTGTGAAGGACTGTCCTGTGTGTGGCAGTCCTTGCTAAAATCTTCTGTGATCAAATCACACATCAATTCATCTATGACTGCCACACACAGGGTAGTCCAACACTTGTGAAGGACTGCCCTGTGTGTGGCAGTCCTAGATGAATTGAAGTGTGAGCAAATCACAGAACAATTCATTTAGGACTGCCACACATAGGGCAGTCCAACACTTGTGAAGGACTGTCCTGTGTGTGGCAGTCCTTACTAAAATGTTCTGTGATTTGATCACAGAACAATTCATTTAGGACTGACACACACAGGGCAGTCCAATACTTGTGAAGGACTGTCCTGTGTGTGGCAGTCCTAGTTCCGACCAGACATAAATATTGTGGTTGGATCAAAAAGATGGAATATCACACGAGATGCAAAACGTTAGCATATAAATGGACGATGAAAATACCCTTCAGAACAGAAATATGAAAATGCATTTGATGCAAGCACCAAGAAAGCATTATAAACCATGAGGAAAGAATCAGAAGAGCCGCAACTCGAGCATTAACCTGAGGGAAAACATGGTATGGAAGAATTGTTAAGAAAAGTGCCATTTTAGAGTTTGATTTTTATTTTCTTTAATCTGTCTCTTCTTGATCGGCTAGAGTAGCTAGCCTCGTATGCAAGGTTGTAGATGCGGATCGGGCTAGTTTTCTTCCCTTTTGGAATGAAGCATTTACTGTTTCCTCCCGGCATCAATGTCAAAACGGCAAATGAGATTAAGTTGGTTCGTACCGTTTGCTATTTTTACCATACAAAAAATGACCAAAAATGACAAACGCCAAACGCCAAAACAGTAGTGAGAGCACCTCCATAAGCTGCCGACCAATGTGGAAGTTGTCAAATTCTTAACTGTAGTTGTTCTCTTTCATATTTTCTTTCCCTTTCCTCTCCTCCTTCTCTGTTCTTCCTATGTTATTTATGATACTAATGTGAACTGTTACCCCCTATCCCCCACCCCCAGACCACAACTAAAACTGAGTACAGTAGGACTGCCTGGCATGTGGCAGTCCAATTGCAAACAAGGACTGCCACAGTCCTGGCAGTCCTATATTGAAAGAGGACTGCCAGGACTCTGGCAGTCCTTGTTTACATGTAGACTGCCACATGCTTGGCAGTCCTACTGTACTCAGGGCCGACAAACGAACGACTCGCTAGTTTGTCGTTTTCTAGGGTTAGGGTTTGAAGAAAAATTGTGGGTTTGTCGTGTTCGAAAATGCCATTCATAAACCCTAAAGAGATTCTAAACCTAAATTATCAAAAGTTTTTAGAGAATTAAAACTATTCTAGGGTTTCGAATAGAATGTAGAAAATTATAGAAGAAATTAGGGGAGAACGATTTCTTCGACTTGCGTGTCATCTCGTCGAATGTAGGAGTGTTCTTGAAAAAATTTTGGTGGAGGAATTAGGACTAGAGTGATGGAGGAGAATTTTCTAGGGTTTAGGGAGAGGGAGAGAGAGTTCTTCTTTTTCTTTTGGAGGAGAGAGAGAGAGGAAATGATGAAATGAATAGGAAATTTGAGTTTGGGGGGTTGGGCTGCCCCCTAGTAAAATTTGGGCTGCCCCCTAGTAGAATCTCCACCAAATGGGCTGCCCCCTAAGTAAGGGCTGCCCCTTAGTAAATGTGGAGGTGCCCCTATAAATTGCCTTTGTGAATTGGTAGGGATTGCCTTCTTTGAGAATTGAGGGCTCTCTATTGGTTAAATTGTTGGGCTGGTTTGCCTGGATTTGAACATTTTGGGTCAGTTTAGATGCAATTATGTTTCCTTCACAATTCTCTTCGGAAAGTTCTACGGGCACTACATATTTTACTAGAGCATCTCCAACCCTGTTGTTTTGTTAAGTGTTGTGAGGCTTAGGTAGCTCCTATGTGACATGAGCTACAAGACAATGTCTTGTTTATGTGGGAAAATTATATCTCAAAAGACAATGAGATAGAAAAACTATCTCCAAAGCAAAAGTATTGAGGAGACAATAAAAAAATATTTTTTTCCAACTTCCAAGGCAACTCCTCCACTTCTTTAACTTTTTTATAAATATTTCTATTCATAATTGATGATGTGGAGACAAAGTCATTGTGAAGTGTATTGTCTAGATCTAGACAACCAACTTCACATTCTCATTGCTATGTTATTGTCATGTCAACTTCATGTTTTATTCTACATTTGCATCGGAGAAGAATTTTTGGAATGAAAGTTTGTCATTCCTATGTGGCAACCATTTTTTCTAAACTCACAATAGGGTTGGAGATGCTCTTAGAATGGTCTATTACTTCTAGACCTGTCAATTGGGTCGGTCCAGTCCGACACGAGTCCGGCCCAAAAAATTGGCCCATGTGCCGGCCCGGCCCGATTAATCGTAGGCCCGGACCGGCCCGGCCCCGTATATTGGGTCGTATCGGGCTACATATATCGGCCCATGGCCCGGCCTACCCAAATAAATAATAATCAAGTAGTTTCTATATCAAAAAATGATTGTTATTAATATTTAAAAAAATTTAATCATGTTATTATGTTATGTTAATCTACGTAAATATATGTGATTGTTGAAAAACATATATGAAAACATGTTGGATGTTCAATCTTTTGTGTTTAAAAATTGATTGTAATTAATATACAAATTTTTTTAGAAGAAGAACGAAAATGAATGCCCAAATTTCACGTGCCAATCAAGACCCAGCACGGCCCAGCCCGGCCCGACCCGAAGCCCACTGTGCCGTGGGTCACGTGCCGGGTTGGGCCGAAATTTTCAACCCTTGGCCCGGCCCGGCCCGGCCTGCTACAGTTCATGGACCCAAGAGGCCCGGGCCGGGCCGGCCCACCCAATTTTCATGTCGGGCAGGCCCAGCCCGGCGCACTTGACAGGTCTAATTACTTCAGGACAGTCCAAATTTTTATAATTTTTATTCAGAACAGTTCCAAATTTATTTTGGGCTGCTCACCCCCCCCCCCCCAAACCTTTCCAATAGGACTGTAGGTAAATTCTACAGTCTTATAGTATAGAGGCTTAATTGCACTTTGATACGCTCAACTATTTTAGTTTTTCAACTTAATACCCTAAACTTTTTTACTCAACAACTCGATACCCTCAACTATTTTAGTTTCTCAACTTAATACCTAAAATAAGAAAAAACTTAAAACTACCCTTGGCGCCCTCTCCCTTTCCCCATACACCCCCCCCCTTTCCGGCGATGCCCCCCTCCCTCTCCGGCGGTCGATGTCCCCTCCCCCCTCTGGCGGTGGGCAAGTGTCACTCCCGTTTTTGTTATACGTATTTTCAGTATACGTGTACAGATTTCTGACATTTATCAGGTGGACCGTAGTTAGACTTGTCTTGTTTAGCCTAGTCTTGGTTTAATCTTGACTTGGTTTATTTGACTTGGTTTGGCTTGGCTTGGCTTGGTTTGGTTTGAGATGGAGAGGGTTGATATATAACCCAACTCCTTCTCTCTCTCTCCTTATTCACTTCTTCATTTACTTCTTCATCTTATTCATTTACTCCTCCCACCTACCAAGTCCTAGGCAAGTGCAACTTGCTTCATGATGGATCTCAAGTTTTATTGTTCCATTCTCTTCTTTACTTGATTCTAAGCCTCTTTAGAACTTGGAGTTTTTAGTTTCCATGGATAGATTCTTGTAGATCTAGAGTTAAAGTTTTTTCTTGTTCTTCTTGGTTTTGATCTCTAAAAACTTGGTATTTCCAAAAACTAATGGTTCTATGTTGTAGAGAATTCAATTTCATACAGTTTTGGCTTTTGTTTCGCTTGATTTCGACTTCGAATGAGGAAGTTATGGCCATGGCAAGTTTTCAGAACTTTTATGGCTAAACTTGCTGTTGGGGACGATGACCCCCATGCGCCCGGGAGGCCATGCGCCGTGAAGTCCCGGCAACGCATTCTTTGACTTCGAGCGTGTCATGCGCGTAGTCTTCCTACGCGCATGTACTGAAGACGCAACGTCAGTTCTGACGCGCGGATGCGCAAAAATTCTGATGCGCGGATGTGCTGATGCGCGGATGTGCTGATGCGCGGATGCGCATGAATTCTGATGCGCGGATGCGCAGGAAATTCTGATGCGCGGATGCGCAGGAATTCTGATGCATGGATGCGTAGAAAATTCTGATGTGCGGATGTGCTGATGCACGGATACGCAGGAATTCTGACGCTCGGATGTGCAGGAATTCTGATGCGCAGAAATTTCCATACGCCAAAACTGCATTATTTTGTTGTTTTTGCCCGTTTAAGCTGTTTTGTAGCTAGAATCTCAAAAAACTCAAAACATGAAAGTTGTAGATCTTTGTCTCGGCTTCAAGAATCTTCTTGTCTTACTTTAATTAGGGTTCATATGTGACTTATGGTTTCATTCCCATATGGGTGTTCTCGATCTTCTTTGCATGTTTTATATACTTGACCTAAATTGCGGTAACCCGAATTGACACTGTCTTGAACTAGTAACTTGAATCTGGCACGAACATGATAACATGAACACGACATGATAACTCTTGATAGTGACCCATCGTGGTGCACTCTTGACAAGCAACTTGATATGATAATTCTTGATAGTGGTACGTCGTGAAGCACTTTTGACATGATAAGTAACCTGACATGACATGATAATCTTGAACGCTGTTGCGACAGCTACCTGGACTTGCTAAGTAACTCTTGTCTTGACACCGTTGTTGATTCTCTTGGTTGTGCCTGTACAAGCTACATGTCTCGTCTTGCATCATGCCTAGGACATGGATTCCTGATTACCACGGTCAGAGATTCATATTAAACCTGACTAGGGTAATAACTAGATTGATCAAGTAGTTCATAAAGAGATTTCCCAGCTACATGCAGTCCCGTTATCTGGGCACTTTAATTGGACTTGTAGCCTGCCATCGAGTAGGACACATTTCCAGCACACTCTCATGTGTTGCACCCCCAAGTTACCTAATCCAACTCTCTCAACTTGTAACTAGATAACCTGGATTAAGTCTGCAGGACTTGTGGTTGTTGGAACATCTCATTGCATCTTGTTAGTAATTAGGCTTATGATAACCCTAGTTAGTTAAAAGTATCAAGCCGTACTTGTTGCTTGACCGTGATTGATAGATGGAGTCCAGTCTAGTCTTCTAGACAGTGCCAGTTTAGGATTACTTTGGCACATTATTGTTATGCCTTACTCTTGTCGATAAATGAGTGGAGACTAAGCTCTATTCAGGTGAAGGGTTACAACCCCGGTCCTTATTTGGTTTACGGGTTGTAACTTGGTTACCAGAATAGTTTCTTAGTTATCTTATCGTTTATCATCCTGATTTCCTTAACCCATGTCTTTCATTATCTATTATGTCTCATGTGTTAATATGCTGGTTTTAGTTTTTAAGTGAAGCCTCTCTTGTGGCACTTGCTCTTTCTGGGGTCTAACCCAGCTGGTTTTGTATGGCCAGATTTCGGAGTAGCACCCGAGGATCTACCTGCCTTCCAGCCAGATGGTGAACACTAGACGCAACCCTGGCAACGAGTGGGTTTTATTTTGCTCTCCCACTTTATTGTAAATTATTATTTTGATGCGTTTAGCTGTCACTCCCGTTTCCCGTTATACATATTTTTTCAGGATATGTATACGAATTTCTGACAATTGTCAGGTGGCCCGTATTTTGACTTATCTTGCTTAGCTTAGCCTTGGTTTAATTTTGACTTAATTGGTTCAACTTGGTTCAACATAACTTGGCTTGGCTTGGTTTGGTTTATTTTGGGTTGAGATGGGAGGGGTTGCTATATAAGTCAACTAATTCTCTCTCCTCAATTATTTGCATTTACTTCTTCATCTTCTTCATTTACTCCTCCCACCTACCAAGCCTAGGCAAGTGCAACTTGCTTCATGATGGATCTCAAGTTTTATTGTTCCATTTTCTTCTTTACTTGGTTCTAAGCCTCTTTAGAACTTGGAGTTTTTAGTTTCCATGGATAGATTCTTGTATATCTAGACTTAAAGTTTTTCTTATTTTTCTTGGTTTTAATCTCTAAAAATTTGGTATTTCTAAAAACTAATGGTTCTATGTTGTAGAGAATTCAATTTTATATAGTTTTGGCTTTTGTTTCGCTTGATTTCAACTTCGGATGAGGAAGTTATGGCCATGGCAAGTTTTCAGAACTTTACTGTTGGGGACGATGACCCCCATGCGCCCGGGAGGCCATGCGCCGAGAGGCCATGCGCCGTGAAGTCCCGGCAACGCATTCTTTGACTCTGAGCGTGTCATGCGCGTAGTCTTCCTACGCGCATGTACTGAAAACGCAGCGTGAGTTCTGATGCACGGATGTGCTGATGCGCGGATGCGCAGGAATTCTGATGCGCGGATGTGCTGATGCGCAGATGCGCAGGAATTCTGATGCACAGATGCGCAGGAATTCTGATGCGGGGATGTGCTAATGCGCAGGAATTCTGACGCACGGATGCGCAGGAATTCTGATGCGCGGATGTGCTGATGCGCGGATGCGCAGGAATTCTGACGCGCGGATGCGCAGGGATTCTGATGCGTGGATGTGCTGATGCGTAGGAATTTTGATGCGCGGATGCGCGGAAATTTTGCATGCGCCGGAATTGCATTATTTTGTTATTTTTGCCCGTTTAAGCTATTTTGTAGCTAAAATCTTGAAAAACTCAAAACATAAAAGTTGTAGATCTTTTTCTTGGCTTCAAGAATATGTTATTAGTTATTTTATAAAATTTCTCTCATTCATGATAATGTAAGAATAAAACACGATAGTGGCCTGTTAAGGCGTACTCTTAACAAGTATCAAGTAACATGATAATTCTTAATAGTGACCCGTCGTGGTACACTCTTGGCAAGTAACTTGACATGATAATTCTTGATGGTGGTCCATTGTGACGCACTCTTGACTGGATAAAGTAACCTAACATGATAATCTCGATATGCCTTGCTAAGTAAATCTTGTCTTGACACCGTGGGTATTTGTGCTTGTATAAGCTACATGTCTCGTCTTGCATCATGTCTAGGATATGAATTTCTGATTCCCACGGTCAGGGATTCATACTGAATCTGACTAGGATAATGACTAGAGTGATCAAGTAGTTCATGAAGAGATTTTCCAGCTACAGGCAGTCCCGTTATCTGGGCGCTTTTAATTGGACTTTTAGCCTGCCGTCGAGTATGGCACATTTTCAGCACACTGTCATGTGTTGCACCTCTAAGTCACCTAATCCAACTCTCTCAACTTGTGACCGGATAACCTGGTTTAAGACTGCAGGGCTTGTGGCTGTTGGAACATCTCGATGCATCTTGTTAGTAACTAAGCTTGTGATAACCCTAGTTAGTTAAAGTATCAAGCCGTACTCTTTGCTTGGCCGTGAATAATGGATGGAGTCCTATCTTGTCTAGTCTTGCTTAGATCCAGTACATGGCTATCTCAGGACATGCTTGTTTATGCTTAACTTTATCGATAATTGGTTAGATACTAAGTTCTGTTCAGGTGAAGGGTTACAACCCTGGTCCTTGTTTGGTTTACGGGTTGTAACTTGGTTACCGGAATAGTCCGTTAGTCATCTTATCGTTTATCACCCTGCTTTCTCTAACTCATGTCTTTCGTTATCCTTTATGTATCATGTGCTAATATGCTGATTTTAGTTCTTAAGTGAAGCCTCCCTTGTGGCACTTGCTCTTTCTGGGGTCTGACCCAGCTGGTTGTGTATGACCAGATTTCGGAGTAGCTCCCGAGGATCTCCCTGTCTTCCAGCCAGATGGTGACCACTAGGCGCAACTCTGGCAACGAGTGGGTTCTTATTTTGCTCTCCTACCCCCTTGTAAAAATATTCTTTTGAGGCGTTTAGCCGCCGAGCAAGTGTTAGCTCGTTTGCAACTTGACTTACTGTCTGCCTACGGGCTGTAACTGATGGAACTGGAGATTCCCAGGACCCTTCCTTTGGTGTGCATATTGATCGATAGAAAGTTAAACAGATCTAATACGTGTTCTAATCCTTCATAGGCGGAAACTAGGGTTCACAAATTATACCTGCGGCGGAAAGGAGACAAGTAATTCCTGACAATCTCGAGCGGACGACCCTAAGATCTTCTGTACGTATTCCTTCATCGAGTTGGACGTCGTGTGGGCGACGATCTCCCAACATTTTCTTCTCCTTGGCAGCCCTCTCTTTCTCTCCTTACGTGAATCACAAATTTAGAAAAAGTTTCAGATTTCTGATCGGTAATCTGGCGGCTAGAGAATAGAGGATATATATAGGCTACGGCAGGGACCATGAGGAGAAATTAGGGTTAGGCCTCCTAACGGATCTGGATATCCCGTGTTCAGCCCGAACACACAATCCAGGCCCATTAATAATAGCTCGGTCCACTAATGAGCTATTGTTGCACTACCTCCCTAATCCCAAATTATGTTTGTGGGCTCCTTTTATTATATGCTCGTTTGGCTCCCAATGTTAAGATATCGTATGTCCGTCGATCAAATTAAGTTACTGACAACTATATTGATTCGACATCTTTTATCCTTAAGTAGTACCGCTCAACTTTATTTGTCATGTCGGATATAATCCACCTGCAGGGTTTACATAACAATCCTTATGAGCTCCTTAAGGGGACATCATCAACCCGATGTATCGGGACATGGATTCCATTTATAATCAACAGCTCATCATACATACAATATTATTACCCAATTCATAGAGGTTGTTGATCCATAATGAATCTCACTCTTTTATGAGTTAAAATAATGCACACTGCATATACATGTCCGTTATTATATCCGGGTTAAGAGCACAAGCATCCATAATAACAGAGGTACTTGTTCTCTTATGTAGTCAGTACAAAGAGAACAACCTCAAGTGGTCATGTTCAATACACACAAAGTGTACTAGTGTAAACCTATAGTCAAGATAGACTAATACCAGATTACACTACAACCTTTCCAATAGATTGTCCAAGTCCATCTAGGTTGTGAACTATTTATACACTCCATAGGGAACTGATAATATGATCTTCTGTGTGACACCACACACCATATTATCTACAATATAGAATATCAGACATTTGCATTAACACTTGCAACAAATACAATATGCAAACATTTGCCCATATGATTCTCATTCAAAATTTAAGGAAATAAGGTTACTAAAAAAGTGATGCTTTTAGTATATAACCCTAACAGTAACATGGTTGACAAATCCTAGGGTTGATCATGTATGACTGAAACTCTTGCTAGTCTTCACATTTTGTATGACTAGCCTTATGATCATCTGAATATGTGATGTTTGGGACGCCTTACTTTGTATGTTTGATGATCTAACATCTTGTAACATTTACTTACTTGCTTGAGATTGAAACACTAGGCTTATTCATGACCATAAGAGACTGTTGGCTTGTAGATAAACCCTCATGCATCTAGACAGCCGTGACCGTATATCGAGGTAAATTATACTTCAATATATGTAGTTGGCTGTATCTGTCCCCCGCTCTCCAGTATTCTGGTTATGGGGCGTGACACGGTCTAAGTGGTGGCCCATGCAGGTCTTGTAAATCAAGATGTGTGGGATTTTACCGAATAGATGTCTCAATCAGCATTCGCCCTTGATTTCTACTCGTGCTTTCTAATCTTCCTGAATCATGGCCTGATAAGGTACTTTATCCTTGATCTATCTTGGTCCTTCCTTATTGTTCCTCATGTCATTTTTTTCAGTGGCATGGTTTCTGGTCCTACCGATCAGCAAGGCGGAGCACCTCCAGTGGACCAGCAGCAACCTGAAGACCAAGTCCAGCACTCTGGAGCGGCCTTTCGAGTCATGCACCACTATTATCACAATAAAGTGTAATAGACTTAGGCAAACTAGGTACCACATCCAAGTCCAACAGAAAGTTTCTGAGCCAAACCGCTTCTTTGGCTGCCTCAGAGGCTGCCACATACTCGGTTTCCATGGTGGAATCAGCAATATATTTTTGCTTGATACTCCTCCACACAATGGCTCCACCTCCCAAAGTAAACACATAACCTGAGGTAGATTTCCTGGAATCCCTATCTGACTGAAAATCTGAGTCTGTATACCTCAAGGGAACTAAACTATCTGCCTGGTAAACTAGCATATACTCTTTAGTCTTTTTCAGGTACTTCAAAATATGCTTTACGGCAGTCCAGTGCTCATGTCCTGGGTTAGACTGATATCTGCTGACCATGCCTACGGCAAAGCAGATGTCTGGTCTCGTACATAGCATTGCATACATTAAGCTTCCTACTGCTGAAGCATAAGGAACTGCCTTCATGTTCTCTATCTCTTTAGGTGTCCTCGGACACTGCTCCTTTGATAGAGCAATTCTATGTCTAAAAGGTAAGAAACCTTTCTTAGAATTTTGCATACTAAAACGAGTTAGTACAGTATCGATATAGGAAGCTTGGGATAAGCCGAACATCCTTTTCTTGCGATCTCGTAGAACTTTGATCCCAAGGATGTGACCTACTTCTCCCAAGTTCTTCATATCAAACTGTTTGGATAACCATACCCTTACATCAGATAACACCTTCATATTGTTTCCAATGAGCAAGATGTCATCCACATAAAGTACTAGGAACACCACCACGTTTTCGTCACATTTTCTGTATACACATGATTCATCCTGACATTGATCAAATCCATAGGATTTTATCACCTGATCAAAACATATGTTCCAAGATCTGGAAGCTTGCTTAAGTCCATAAATGGACTTCTTGAGCTTACAAACAAGATGCTCCTGGCCCTTTTCAATGAACCCGTCTGGTTGCTTCATATAGATGTCTTCCTCAAGACTTCCATTAAGGAAAGCTGTCTTGACATCCATTTGCCAAATCTCATAATCGAGATGAGCTGCAATAGATAAAAGAATCCGGATAGACTTAAGCATGGCTACAGGAGAAAAGGTTTTCTCATAATCGATACCCTCTCTTTGAGTAAAACCTTTTGCTACAAGCCGAGCTTTAAAGGTTTCAACCTTACCGTCTGATCCTCTTTTTCTCTTATAGATCCACTTGCATCCAATGGCTTTTACACCAACGGGTGGTTCTACAAGCTCCCAGACCTGATTAGAATCTATAGATTCTATTTCAGATATCATTGCTTTTTGCCAAGACTCTGCATTTTTATCTTGGAGTGCTTCATTGTAGGTACAGGGATCATAATCTTGTTCCTCAGGGACGAAGTCTGACGACTCTCCCAAGAACATATATCTATCAGGTTGTATCACAACCCTCCCACTACGACGAGGCACTATCGGTTGTGGTATAACATTTGTGACACGTTGTGCAATTATTTCTGGTTCATCCTCTTGTACTGTTGGTACTGAAGTACTTGGTGTCTCACGTCTCAGTTCTTCTAGAACAACTCTACTTGTGGGTTTATGGTTCATCACATAGTCTTCCTCTAAGAATCGGACATTGGTGCTAACAATGACCTTCTGATCCTTAGGACTATAAAATAAACCTCCTTTCGTTCCTCTTGGATAGCCTACAAACAAGCGTACTTCTGTATGAGATTCCAACTTATCTGCTTTCCCATTCAGCACATGTGCTGGACTACCCCAAATGCGAACATGTTTCAGACTAGGCTTACGCCCAATCCACAGCTCTGTGGGAGTAAGAGGTACTGACTTAGAAGGAACCAAGTTCAAAATATAAGCTGCAGTCTCTAAGGCATATCCCCAAAACGAATCTGGCAAATCCGAATAACTCATCATTGATCTAACCATCTCCATAAGAGTTCTATTCCTTCTTTCGGCCACACCATTCTGCTGGGGCGTTTCAGGTGCAGTCAATTGGGATGCAATCCCAGCCTCTGATAAATAATCCCTAAACTCTCCAAAGAGGTACTCGCCACCACGATCTGATCATAATGACTTGATACATTTTCCATGACGTTTCTCCGTTTCAGCCTTGTACTCTTTGAATTTCTCAAAGCACTCAGACTTACGGCGCATCAACTAAATGTATCCATACCTTGAATAATCGTCAATAAATGTGACAAAATATTCAAAGCCACCTCTAGCTTGGATAGTCATGGGTCCACACAAATCAGAATGAACCAATTCTAACACATCTTTGGCCCTATACCCCTTTGTCGTAAAAGGCCTTTTGGTCATTTTACCTTCCAAGCAGGATTCACAGACTGGTAGTGCCTCCACTTCCAATGAACTCAAAGGTCCATCTTTAACCAGCCTTTGAATCCTTCTTAGGTTAATATGCCCCAATCGCAAGTGCCAAAGATATGTTTGGTTCATACAAGAAGGTTCTTTTCTCTTATTTAAGTTAGATGACATATTATTCATTTCCATAAGTTGCATTATGGGCGAAATAGGATTAATGACATACAAATTATCAACCAATGCACCAGAACAGATAAAATGTTTATTCTTTCTAATAACAATATTGTCATTAAAATAAACTGAATATCCATCCTTAACAAACATAGAAACAGAAACTAAATTCCTTCTAAGTGAAGGTGCATAAAGACAATCTCTCAATGTCAAAGACTTATTTCTACCAAAAGATAAAGTAACATCTCCTAATGCAACGACCGATACTTTTGTAGCATCACCCATGAACAAGCATATCTCTCCATCACTGAGCCGTCTGGTTTCCTGGAACCCCTGTAATGTATTGCAGACATGATTAGTGGCTCCTGTATCTACACACCAGGTGCCGGTAGATAACACCGCTAAACATGTTTCAACTACTAGTAAATGAGATATACCTTCTTTGTTCCCTTGTTTGAGAAGTGGACAATCAGTCTTCCAATGTCCTGACCCTTTGCACTTGAAATATTTGCCTTTCAACTTTTTCACCGCGCCTTGAGGTCCCATGCCCTTCTTTGCTGAGTTTGCCTGTTTCTGAATGTTATTCTTCTTCTTACCGCCTTTTGGCTTAGAAGTAGAAGCCTTTTCAGAAACAAAAATATGACTACTCTGCCTAAAGAGAGATTCAGCATCCTGTAGCTCTTTTACAAGTTCTGCCAAACTATACAACCTTTTGTTCATGTTGTAATTAAGGCAGAAATTGTCAAAACTTTTAGGCAGAGTCCCGAGAATGATATTGACCTGGGATTCCCCATCGATTTCAGCTCCAAGGATCTCCATCTCATTCAGATGACCCATTATCTTGAGAACATGATCCCTTACTGGTGTACCCTCAGCCATTTTTGTATTCATCAAACATTTCATAGCAAACTGCCTAGCTGCTCTACTCTGATGTCCGAAGAGTTCCTTGAGGTTATACATCATGTCATAAGCAGTGGCCATGGCCTGATGCTGATGTTGCAGTACATTTGACATAGATGCCAGAATGTAACACCGCGCCATCTCATCTGCCTTTTTCCACTTCTTATAAGCCTCTTTGACCTCTTCATCAGAGTTAGCATCAGGCTTAGGTGGGCATTCCTCAACAAGTACATATTTGTACTCCTCAGCAGTCAAAACAATATCCAAATTACGTTTCCAGTCAATATAATTAGGTCCAGTAAGTTTGTTTTCTTTAAGAATCACCATAAGTGGACTGAAAGAACCCATTTTTGAAATCCTGAGAATCACATAAATAAAATTATGTAGGGCAAAAAAAACTTTTTGAATTAACTAAATATTGATTCCCTCAAAACAATAATAAGAAATTCACCAACACCTTGAACACCATGAATTTAGCATGCCACGATAGTGTGGACGTATACAAATTCAACTTTGTTCAAGTAGATTTTTCTTATTAATTTTACTATCATGTCAACATAACTTTATGACAAATAAAATTAATATGCTGGTCTTGCTCTGGTCATACAAATAATAGCAGTGACTCCGATGGGGAGGATACCATTATTTGTATCTAAGTGTATACCATTACTTAATACTAAGTCCATTACCTTGTAATGAGTTCCTTCAGATGGAGAAGTGAACACATACTAGATAACTTTCTACAATTATCCCTAAGGAAGTTTGTACTGGTGATCCATAATTATACTCATCCGATATGGAGGAAAGCACTATAGCCAACACGCAAGTATAATTACATCACCTATAAACCAGTAATGGAGACCATAGGATTTAAATTAAACAAATATCCTCTCCCACTTAGTTATTTAACAATGGGGGTTTTTCTACTAGTTGATATTATGTCCATGTTGTCCATTATTAATGTAAGCTTGGTTTTTCAAAAAAAAACACACACAATAATAAACATGCATAATCAGAAAAAGCAAAATGACAAAAATAAGAGAAAATATCCAACTATTATGGTCATATTTGCTGCTCTGTCCTCAACTATCTGAATCCAAAATCTGGCGCTGCGCAGATCTATTCGGGTCGCGGGGTTCGGGGCAGCGCCCCGTTTTTTTTTTTTAAGGTTTTGGCTGTCGATTCCTTCATCGAAAATCATCTGTCTGCCTCTGGACTGCTTAAAACCAGCATCTCGTCCGACGTCAAAAACAGCCACCACCGCCATCACGATTGATCAAAAATAATTAAAATTACATCAATCCTATGCCTCCCGAAGGAGTTCACACATAATCTAGATTGCAAAATTAAAATAATAAGCACGATCAACCATCGTGATTTTAATTACATCCACAGTAACAACAACATCCACGACATGTCCGTGGCTTAAACAACACAATCAAAAATATGCATTGGACCATAATAGTTGGATCTAAGATGCCTACAAAACCGAGTTAGAACAGATCTACATCTACCGACTATTACACAGCGCAAGTTTTATTGGACAACATGGACGTATCAATCAATACGTAGATCCAAAGTGGCTCTGATACAAATTGATAGAACTGGGGATTCCCAGGACCCTTCCTTTGGTGTGCGTATTGATCGATAGAAAGTTAAACAGATCTAATACGTGTTCTAACCCTTCATAGGCGGAAACTAGGGTTCACGAATTATACCTGCGGCGGAAAGGAGACAAGTAAATCCTGGCAATCTCGAGCGGACGACCCCAAGATCTTCTGCACGTATTCCTTCTTCGAGTTGGACGTGTATGGGCGACGATCTCCCAACCTTTTTTTCTCCTTGGCAGCCCTCTCTTTCTCTCCTAACGTGAATCACAAATTTAGAGAAAGTTTCAGATTTTTGATCGGTAATCTGGCGGCCAGAGAATAGAGGATATATATAGTCTACGGCAGGGACCATGAGGAGAAATTAGGGTTAGGCCTCCTAACGGATATGGATATCCCGTGTTCAGCCCGAACACACAATCCAGATCCATTAACAATAGCTCGGTCCACTAATGAGCTATTGTTGCACTACCTCCCTAATCCTAAATTATGTTTGTGGGCTCCTTTTATTATATGCTCGTTTGGCTCCCCATGTTAAGATATCGTATGTCCGTCGATCAAATTAAGTTACTGACAACTATATTGATTCGACATCTTTTATCCTTAAGTAGTACCGCTCAACTTTATTTGTCATGTCGGATATAATCCACCTGCAGGGTTTACATGACAATCCTTATGAGCTCCTTAAGGGGACATCATCAACCCGATGTATCGGGACATGGATTCTATTTATAATCAACAGCTCATCATACATACAATGTTATTACCCAATTCATAGAGGTTGTTGATCCATAATGAATCTCACTCTTTTATGAGTTAAAATAATGCACACTGTATATACATGTCCGTTATTATATCCGGGTTAAGAGCACAAGCATCCATAATAACAGAGGTGTTTGTTCTCTTATGTAGTCAGTACAAAGAGAACAACCTCAAGTGGTCATGTTCAATACACACAAAGTGTACTAGTGTAAACCTATAGTCAAGATAGACTAATACCAGATTACACTACAACCTTTCCAATAGATTGTCCAAGTCCATCTAGGTTGTGAATTTATATACTCTATAGGGAACTGATAATATGATCTTCTGTGTGACACCACACACCATATTATCTACAATATAGAATATCAGATATTTGCATTAACACTTGCAACAAATACAATATGCAAACATTTGCCCATATGATTCTCATTCAAAATTTAAGGAAATAAGGTTACTAAAAAAGTGATGCTTTTAGTATATAACCCTAACAGTAACATGATTGACAAATCCTATGGTTGATCATGTATGACTGAAACTCTTGCTAGTCTTCACATTTTGTATGACTAGCCTCATGATCATCTGAATATGTGATGTTTGGGACGCCTTACTTTGTATGTCTGATGATCTAACATCTTGTAACATTTACTTACTTGCTTGAGATTGAGACACTAGGCTTGTTCATGACCATAAGAGACTGTTGGCTTGTAGATAAACCCTCATGCATATAGACAGCCGTGACCGTATATCGAGGTAAATTATACTTCAATATACGTAGTTGGCTGTATCTGTCTCCCGCTCTCCAGTATTCTGGTTCTGGGGCGTGACACGGTTTAAGTGGTGGCCCATGCAGGTCTTGTAAATCAAGATGTGTGGGGTTTTACCGAATAGATGTCTCAATCAGCATTCGCCCTTGATTTCTACTCGTGCTTCCTAATCTTCCTGAATCATGGCCTGATAAGGTGCTTTATCCTTGATCTATCTTGGTCCTTCCTTATTGTTCCTCATGTCATTTTTTTCAGTGGCATGGTTCCTGGTCCTACCGATCAGCAAGACGGAGCACCTCCAGTGGACCAGCAGCAACCTGAAGACCAAGTCCAGCACTCTGGAGCGGCCTTCCGAGTCATGCATTCCGGGGATCCAGAGCCCCCAGTTCAGCCAATCCAGCATGCAGAGCCTGATAATGAAACCCTGGTGGGTCTCATCAGAGAATTGCTTGCATCTCAAAATCGTCGGGGCGATGCCCTGCACCAGACAGTACAAGATGCCATGGGCAGAGTTGGTTACCAAGGGAACAACGCGGCCAACAGCTTCAAGCGTCTGAACTCTCCTTTGTTTGACGGTACTGAAGATGCTATTGCTGATGATGCATGGCTTCAGGACACAGAGGTTATCCTGGAAGTAGCTAGAATTCCTGAGAATGAGAAGGTGGCCGTTGCGCGCCTACAGTTATTAGACTTAGCCCGCAGCTGGTGGGCGATGCTAGCAGTTGTATTACCGACGCCTGTCTCATGGGCGGTATTCAGCAACAAGTTCCAGACCAAGTACTTCGATGCAGTAGCTCGGTATGATCTGCAGACGAGATTCACCAATCTTAAGCAGATGGGAAGGACGGTCGATGGATATGCGGTCGAGGTTTCTAGACTTAGTCGGTTTGCTCCCACCTTGGTGGCAACTAAATTGGATCGAGCCCAGCGATTCCAACAGGGGCTCCACCTGGAGATTATCATATCGGTGGAACAGTTTGAGCACGGACGTTTGATGCCGTCTTGCGAGCAGCGAAGAGGCGTGAGTATACTTCGCAGAGGATTGTAGATAGAAGCGGAGGACGGAAGACGTCTCATGGGCAGATGTCCCAGTCATCAATACCAGCCCCGTGTAGAACCCTAGAGGGGGGTGAATAGGGAAATAAAATAATTTAAACACAATAAGCAATATTCTTTAATAAAAAAGAGAGAGAGAGAAAATCAAACGCGCGATGTATCCTGGTATCCTCTCTTGAGGCAATCCAGTCCCGGAACTCTCTCCGGCTTAAAACTACTATTTAGTAAAATAGTACACACGAGTTTGGATCCGAAGAACTTGCCAACTTCAACACGAGTTTGGATCCGAAGAACTCGCCAACTTCTTACACACGAGTTTTCTTACGAAGGCTCGCCAACTTCAAATTGAAAGGAAGAGAACTTGTTGATCTTCTAACACTTGAAGATCGAAAGGTACAACTCTTGAATACTCTAGCACTTTGGGAATGGATGACAATTAAAAGCTTGTGTAGAGATTAATGGTGGAGCTCTTGGTTGTTGGAAAATTTATTGCAAAGAGTGGATGAGCCTTCATGAGAGAGAAGGCTTCCATTTATAAAGAAACCAAGAGTAGGTAGCATTCAATGCTCCTGGATACAGCCTAACCGGCATACCATCGTTATGGACCGGCATACCGGCGGTATGCCGGTCTGAACAGTAACGATCATAATTATATCCGTTGGGAGCATTTAATGCTAGCAATTAATGCTAGTATTCGTCATTCAAAAATCAAACTTTGCAAACCGGTATACCGTCGGTATGCCGCGGTATGCCGTCGGTATACCGATGTTTGTCACAGAACATTTTGTGATAAACAAAATGGTATACCGTCGGTATGCCGGAGCATGCCTTCGGTATGCCGATGTTTGTCACATAACGTTTTATGGCTCACAAAACGGTATACCGTCGGTATGCCGATAATTATCACAGAACGTTTTTTAGGCAAACAAAACGGTATACCGCCGGTATGCCGGAGCATACCGTCGGTATGCCGACGTTTAACACAGAACGTTTTGTGGTCCACAAACCGGTATACCGTCGGTATGCCGGAGCATACTGTCGGTATACCGACAATTCTTACAGAATGTTTTGTGGTCATAAAAACGGTATACCGCCGGTATGCCGGAGCATACCGCTGGTATGCCGTTCTTTAAGAACTTGATTTTTGACTGAAGAAATGAAAGGCTTTTAGTTTTGTCATCCAACCTTAAGCGTTTACAGAAAGACCTAGACCTTGTACAGACTCGAAAATATGAAGTGTTGAGAGCTGTCTTTTCAAGGAACGTCGGTCTTTGCTTCAGTCTTCAAGGCAATGAATGCTATTCTTGAATGGCCAGACTTTATGTAGTAGAGCTTCTGAAATGATATCATTCTGATAACAGAGAAAACTAAACTACGAAGATGCTGTTAATATTATCAAAATAAAATGTGCCAACAATCTCCCCTATTTTGATAATTGACAAAATAGAGAGATAGCATCTTTCAGGAGTGACTCCCCCGTAGGTAGACAACTCCCCCTTAATACGTTTTCTCCCCCTTTGTCACTTAGTCAAAGATGGGAAATAAAACAAATATAGCAATAAATTTGCGTAAACAGTAAGATAAATGGAAGCATGCATATATATTTAAAGATAGAAATTGGGTACATGCAGGGCACTACATAAAACACGACATAAGATAATAAAACTCTCCTTTATGAGAGCAGTAAGACCAACTGAAAATAAACATAAAAGTCCCCGTAGGACTGCACACGACACTAACAAGACACTGGTCCCCGAAGGACCTCAAAAGACACACTAAAACAACAAACCAATTATTCAACACCAGGAAGCCGCCACCTACTCATCAGCCAGATCATCCCCCCATCCTGAGCTCGGTGGAAAGCACCAAAAGGATCAATGCCGTCCGGGTACATAAACCCGTAGGCATTGGGATCGGAGAAGCGAGGGGCCTGGAACATAGGATCCTGAAGATTTGGATCCAGAAATGCATCCCGGTCCTGAATGGTGCGCTGAATGAAGTACGCCTGATCATTGAAGCGGCTTTGGATCAGGGTCCCAAGGCCACGAGTGTTGGCCCGCATCTGCTCCTCCGCATGAGCCATGCGCACATCGAAATGCTGCTGGGTCAGGGGCATATAACGGCCGGAGGCAGGAGGAGTAGAGGTGGGCGCAGCAGGAGCAGTAGCCGGCGGCTCTTGGGAGGAGGAGGCACGAGCTGAGGAGGCACCACCGAGGGAACGAAAAAGAGCAAGGAAGGATGAGACGCCGTCCGAGTAACACAGGGAGAGGTCGACGTTCTTTGCTTCCAAGATTAGGGTGATAAAGGAACCATAGTACAGCGACTGCTTCCCCACGGACAGAACGTCGAAGAAAGTATTGAGAAGAGTCTTGGGGAAGGACCAATGCTTCTTCGAATAGAGATAGTACATACAAACCAGGGCGTCAGCGGTGATGGCATCATAGTTACCGCCCTTGGGATAGAGGGTGTGGCATACGATCCTATGGAGCTCGTAATAGAACGGCTCCAACTGCGCGGAAAGGGCCGGGATTGTAGGAGGATTTGGTCCCTTGCAGATGATTCCGCAGAATTCATCGAAAGAGACCTCGGCCGAAGGATAAAAAGTAGACAAGGCCGGCAGAGCCTCTCCTCGGTTTGGGACACCGAGAATGCCTGCGATGTCACGAGCCGTCAGGCAGAAGTGGCGCTCGTTCACCATCGTCTCAATGGCGCCGTTCTCGATGTCGGGAATCATGTTGCAGTAGAACAGGCAAACTGCGGCGGGGTAGACAGGCACCTGGCGCCGAAGTAGGAAAGAGAGACCGGCCTCCTCGAAGAGAGAGAGAGATGGCCGGAGAAGAGGTTCCAGTTGATGGCGCGGCCTTTGAAGACGTTGTGGTACACGAAATGCTGGAACCATGCTTCGGCAGCCAAGGAAGAGGTGAAGATCCGCTGGTCAAAGCCATGGGAGAGCGGCACAGGAGTGAATGGATTGGTAGCAGTGGAGGAAGAGCGGGGGCGCTTGTGGGTGGCCATGGAGGAGAGGAAGAAGGTAGAAATAGGAGAGAGGATTTTGAAAAGGGAGGAGGATGAAGAGGAGAATGGGGTTTTAAAGAAGAGTGGGGAAGAGGAAGAGTTGGGAACGGTTAGAGAGAAGAAAGTGGGAAAGTGTGGTGGTTTGAAAAAAATAATGGAGGAGTTAATGGGGGAGAGAAAGAGGTGGGATGGGAAGTTAGGTTATTGGGAAGAGGAGAGGAAGAGATGGGTATTAATGAGATGATGATGGAAGTGATGGGTAGTTAAGAGGGAGAAAAGAATAAAGAGAGAATGGAAGAGTGGTGGGGCCCGAGCAGATTTGACACAACAGTCCGCCGCGAACCGGTATACCGTCGGTATGCCGACGTATGCCGACGGTATGCCGATTTTTAGCACAGAACATAATTCTGAACCAAAATCGGCATGCCGTCGGTATACTGTAGTATACCGTCGGTGTGCCGGTTGAGATGAACTTATGAGTCAAAATTTAAGACGCCCAATTCTTGGCAAAGAAAAATAAAGCGATCCTCCGGGAGTGGTTTGATGAAAATATCGGCTAACTGATAAGTAATGTCAATAAATTCAAGGCGGATATCCCCCTTTTGTTGATGGTCACGAAGAAAATGGTGTCTAATTTCAATGTACTTCGTACGTGAGTGACAAATCGGATTTTTCGTGAGAATGATCGAGCTAGTGTTATCACATTTAATAGGAGTGCAAGTATAAGAAATGCCATAATCTATAAGTGTTTGTGATATCCAAAGAATTTGTGCACAACAGCAACCGGCCGCAATATACTCGGCCTCAGAGGTTGAAAGAGCAACAGAATTTTGTTTCTTACTAAACCACGATACTAAGGATTTTCCAAGGAATTGACATGTGCCGCTAGTGCTTTTTCGGTCAATCTTGCATGCATCCGACAAAATCTGCATCCGAGAAGCCGTGAAGCTCAAAGGATGAAGATTTCGGATACCAAAGGCCCATATTAACGGTGCCTTTGAGATATCGAAAAATACGCTTGACGGCACATAAGTGCGATTCCTTTGGATTTGCTTGATATCGTGCACAAAGACATACACTAAACATGATATCAGGCCGGCTAGCAGTTAGATAAAGTAAACTACCGATCATACCTCGATACTTACGAATGTCGATCGATGTGCCATCTTCATCATTGTCAAGCTTTGTCGTTGTTGCCATAGGAGTCCTCATTGATTTGGATGAGTCGAGTTAAAAACGCTTGAGGAGATCTTGTCACGACCCGCACCCTTATAAGGGGCACGAGCACGTGGGTACGTCCAGCCTACGTCGCAGTATCGACGGTAGAACGTTGTATATAACATCTATAAATACTACGACTAACAGTATAAAGGTACCTGTACAGTATATACCCTCCGAATGGAGGTGACATATCAATACAGTCTCAATCATAGAATAAAACTAAGGTAGATAGCTCAGAAAGAGAACATATGATAGATGAAAGAGTAAATAAGTCCAGAGTCCAATACAAGCCCAGATATATACAACATCACAGGGTATCAAAATATAATATAGAAGCTAAAGTCTGATAAAGCTAGCTGGATCGCAGTCCAGTCAAACCTAGCTAATCTACACTACTCTGGGAGTACAAAATCTAGTGGCTCTACTATAAGGCCACAGTCCTGGACTACTCCATCTAACTCGAGCCCATAATAGGTCGAGCAGTCCGCCTCAGAATCATCTATAACATATCATAACGGTATCCTGTCAGAAAAATGAGCAAGTACAAGCACTAACAGCAGTTCCATGTGAATTGACAAATTCTATAAGAGACAGTATAATGAACTACGAGACAAAGATATATGAAGACTTGGGAACCGTTCGGAAGCCGAGTTACAACCCTTAAACCAAATAAGGACCGGGGTTGTAACTCTTCTCCCAAGCAGAACTTAGTCTCCAATTAAGGTACAATATAAAGGCATGTAGAGCATGTGAGTAACTGTATATCATGTATGGTGAGAAGTACTGTATATAGAACAGAATAGGATATATGATAAGATAAAGTAAATATAAAATGTACCTCGAATATTATAGCCTAATATGATCGGTATGGGTCAAGAATCAGGCTTCCAGCCGACCGGCTACAAGTACGTGGACTCGGTCCGGCCGGGATGGTAAGCTATGGAGCAAGTAGTAGCACAGGTCAGGCTAAACCCATCGTGAGGTGAGGGTATAGCTATGATACAAGTAGTAACTCAAGGTGGGCATTGATCACATTATCTATAAAATTCCCCATTCCCCGAATAGTATACGGATCCGGACATAACACGTCATGACGCGGGATTCCCTAAGAGGGGAGCAAGTCCTCTTCAGGAATCGACGTCAATACAAGTACAAGAATCAAGACTAAGTAAGTACCAGTATCCCAAGAAATCCAGGAATGACATCTTATGACAGAAATTCGATAATACTAGTCCGTGAACTATCGTGACTGAAAATCAAGTAGGACACTACGACTGAATCGGATATAGCAAATATCAAGACAATGAAAACTATCAGTGAATGTACTCGCCTGCTGTCCTGAGCTGTAGGGTATATCAATGCTCAGAGCGGTAATCAGAAACCTAAAGATGAGATACTGTATGTTAATTTAGGTTTAAACAAGTTTAAGAATGATTCACAATGAACGATATGCAATCTAGGTCAAACTAGGTCTCACTGAGTCACACTAAGTCCTGTCAAGTCAAATCTAGGTCAAATCAAGTTATATCAAGTCAATCTAAGTCAGACCAAGTCAACCCTAGGTCATACCAGTCATCACAGGTCAAAACAAGTCGAAGAAAGTCAAACGGGGTCAAGAGTTGGCCTACAGTTGACTTTTGGTCAACTGGTCAACCCTGGTCAACTCTGGTCAACTCTAGGTCAACCCTAGGTCAAACAGGTCAAATGTTGACCAACAGTTGACTTTTGGTCAACTGGTCAACTCTGGTTTGGGTTTGGTCAAATCTAGACAAAGTGTTGACTCACAGTTGACTTTTGGGTAAAAAGTTAACTCTAGGTCAACCGAGCCAAAATCGGTTCAAATATGACATTAGTAGGGTGTACCCAACATGCCACCCAAGTTTCAAGTCAATCCGACTACCCGAACTCCGTATCTTGAATTTACCCGATTACCCCTTAACATTTACCCTTAAACCGTTCTAACTTGACGCCAAGTGGCCTTCCCTTAGGAATTCCACTCCGTGCTTCCTAGGGTAGTAGGGTACTAGCCTATACAACCATTACCTACCAAGTTTTCTAGGGTAAGTGGACATCCAGTCCATCTTACGGTCCGAATCGTCCGTTTACCCGTTATCTTGAATATTTCAAGATACGGAATGGTGCGGTGCGATACCGACTCCCTAAGCCCACACGCAACCCCGATTCCAACTCTGAAGCCTAACCAAAAAATCTAAATCACATTATCTAAGTCCCCTCCAAGTTTCGACGCGTTCCGAATCACGGAACTCAAATTCACCCCTTAACCAAAATCCTACTTAACATTCACTCACTCACTCAAACCCATTTTTCACACTCACTTAGGACTAACTTAGGGGGCTATTCTAGTGGGTTTTAGAGGGGCATATAGAGCTAATAATAGGGTATATATATGTATATATATATATAGGTATATAGTGGGGTATATACGGGGTCGAATAGGGGGTTAAATGGGGGGGGGTTATGCCTAAATGTTGCGGTTACTGCTGCCTGCTACTGCTGTTACTGCTACAGCAGTAACTGCTGCTGCTGCTGTCCTTTTTTGGGGGGGCAGCAGCTCCCTAGCCCCCCCTTGCTGCCTTGGCTGCTCCCCCTCTTTTTCTCTTTTCCTCCTCCATTTCCCTCCTCTATTTCCTTCTATCTCCTTCTCTAAACTCCCCTCTAACTCCTCTAATTCTCTTCTAATTCCTCTCTATCACTCTCACATATATATATATATATATATATATATATATATATATATATATATATATATATATATATATATATATATATATATATCACTCACATACATTTTCTCATTTCCTTCCCTCTCTACACATACAAATACACACACATATATACACATGACCACACACACACATATATATATATATATATATATATATATATATATATATATATCTATACATATCTATATATATATAAATGTATATGTATATATAGACACACACACACTTATATGTATCTATATATATATGGACACTCACACACACACATGGACACACACTCTCTCATGGACACACACATACTTATAGACAAATACACACACATATACACCACTACTCTCTCATCTACACACACAAATACACATGTATATATATATATATATATATATATATATATATATATATATACACCACTCAAAAAGGGGGTAAACCATAATAAATCCCTAAACTAGAATTTAAGGAAACCTACAAAATCTAGGGTCAACATGTAGAGAATGGTCCCCTCTCTAATTAATGTGAAGGAGTAAATGCAAAATGAGAAATTAATGAGGGTTTAAACAACATACCTAAAATGTAGATTTGGAAGAGAAGAAGAAGTTGGAAAGAAAGAATTTGAGAGAGAGAGTGATAACTTAGTGGTGAAGGAAGGAGAGGTGGAGGGGGTGCCTATAGGGGCCGGCCATGTAGGGAATGTGTGGGGGCACTTGTAATTACAAGTTTGCCCCTACACTAGCTTACATGCTAAATTAATCCAAAATGGGTTTTGGAAATTGCTAAAAATAAATAAAAATTATAATTAAACTTAATTACTCATGAGGGACTAGTACAAACTCCTAAACCTAAAATTTTAGTGTGGTGGGCCATGGTTAAATAACATGCTAATTACGACTCAAGTCGAAATTCCCCGGAGTCCCGAATTAACTCGGAATGCGATGAAATTCGAACCCGACTCCTATAATAATTAAATAATAATATTCATGAAATAAAATTCCCAAAAATATTATAAAATGGAAAATTACCATTTTACCCCTAACTTGGAAAAGTGAGGGTGACAAGTCTATCCACCTAAAAAAAATTTCGTCCTCGAAAGTTAAGACAACAAGCACAGGAATCAAAAACAGAAAGACAAAAAAAATAGATTTATACCTCAGGGCGCGAAAAGATAAGGGAAACGCTCCCGTATGTCGTCCTCCCTCTCCCAGGTAGACTCACCTGGAGAGTGATGTCTCCACGCAACCCGAACCAAGGGTATGACCTGGTTCCGGAGCACCTTCTCCCTGCGATCCAGAATCTCCACTGGCTATTCTGGATAGCTGAGAATAGGACCCACCTGTATCGCTGAATGGTCCAATACATGGCTAGGATCTGCCATGTACCGCCTCAGCTGCGATACATGAAACACGTTGTGCACTCCCTCGAGCCTGGTAGGCAAGTCCAGTCGGTAGGCTACTGCACCGATCCTCTCTAAGATGGTGAAAGGTCCGATGTAGCGCAGACTGAGCTTCCCACCGCCGCCAAAGCGAATAGTGCCACGTGTCGGGGATATCCTCAGAAATACCTTGTCACCAACCTAGACACAAGACAAAAACTCAACACATAACTAACAAACAATCACAACAAACACGACAAGAACTGAAACTAACCTCGAACTCTAACGATCTCCGATGACTATCGGCCCAATGCCGCTGCCTATCTGAGCCACCCGAAGTCTGTCTTTAATCAATCTGACTTTCTCGGCCGCATCCACAACCATCTCCGGTCCAAGAAGCGCCCGCTCGCCGACATCGTCCAAGACAAAGGAGTATGACATCTCCGTCCATATAGAGCCTCAAATGGTGACATCTCTATACTGGCCTGGTAGCTGTTGTTGTAAGCAAACTCTATCAGGTGAAGATGGTCCTCCCAAGAACTCCCGAGATCTAGCACACATATGCGAATCATATCCTCCAAAGTCTGGATGGTCCTCTCCGACTGCCCGTCTGTCTGTGGATGATAAGCAATACTAAACTTGAGCGAGGTGCCCAAGCTAGCCTGCAAACTCCTCCAGAAGTGGGAAGTGAATCGGCTATCCCGATCTGAAACTATGCTCACCGGAACTCCGTGCAATCTCACGATCTGACGAACATACAGCTCAGCCAACCTCTCCATAGACAAACCCACCTTGAAAGGCAAAAAGTGGGCCGATTTAGTCAATCTATCAACTATGACCCAAACCGCGTCCTTCCCTCCTGGCGACCGTGGAAGTCCATATACAAAGTCCATGGTGATGTGCTCCCACTTCCACTCGGGAATGGGTAGCGGCTGTAGCAATCTACCTGGTCTCTGTCTCTCGGCCTTCACCTGCTGACACACAAGGCAACGAGATACAAACTGAGCTACCTCGTGCTTCATGCCATACCACCATACGTGCTCTCTCAGGTCCCTATACATCTTGTTGGCCCCAGGATGCATAGAATACTGAGAGCGATGCGCCTCCTGAAGAACCTCCTCCCGAAGCTCTCCATACGGAACGCACAGCCTAGTACCGTGCCGCAACGACCCGTCTTCGGCCACAGAGAAATCGTCAAGCAAGCCCGTCCGCACCTGCTCCCTGATGCTCCTCAGGGCAACATCATCATACTGCGCTGACCTGACTCTATCCATCAGCTCAGACTGAATCTGCAAACCCCACATCTGGATCTCCATGCCCGGAATGATGACCTCGATACCCAAACTATCCTGGTCGGCCAACAAATGACGATCTGTCATCAAGAACATAGCAACTGGATACCTGCTCAAGGCATCTGCAACTACGTTGGCCTTCTCCGGATGGTACTGCAAGGATATATCGAAGTCCTTCATCAGCTCTAACCACCGCCTCTGCCGCATGTTCAACTCCTTCTGAGTGAACACGTACTTCAAGCTCTTGTGATATGTGAAGATCTCAACTCGCTCTCCGTACAGGTAATGCTTCCATAACTTCAAAGCAAATATAACCGCGGCCAACTCCAGATCATGAGTAGGATAGTTCTTCTTATGAAGATGCAACTGCCTGGATGCATAGGCAATCACCTTCCCGTACTGCTGAAGAACACAACCTAAACCCTTCCCGGAAGCATCGCTGAAGATCGAGAACCCACCTGACCCAGATGGCAAAGTCAAGATCGGAGCTAAAGTCAACCTCCTCTTCAGCTCATCGAATGCAGCCTGACACTCAATAGTCTAGACGAACTCCATGTCCTTCCTGGTGAGTCTAGTCATCGGCTCTGCAATCCGCGATAAGTCCTGGACGAACTTCCGGTAATAGCCAGCCAAACCCAGAAAGCTCCGAACCTCGGCAACTGAACTGGGCGTAGACCAAGATTCCACTGCCAAAACCTTCCTCTGGTCTACCGAAATCTCGTGCTCGGTCAAGACATGATCTAAGAACTCCACCTGGTCTAAGAAGAACTCACACTTCGAAAGCTTCCCGTAGAGTTGCTCCCTCCTCAGAGTCTCTAACACAACTCTCAAGTGCTCCTCATGCTCCTCCTGCGTCTTCGAATAGATCAAGATATCGTCTATAAAGACCACCACGAACTTGTCAAGATACTGATGGAATACCTTGTTCATCAAGTTCATGAATACCGCGGGAGCATTGGTCAACCCAAATGGCATAACTGTAAACTCGTACTGGCCGTACCGAGTCCGAAATACCGTCTTGGGAATGTCATCCCGCCTCACCTTCAGCTGGTGATACCCGGACCTCAAGTCTATCTTCGAAAAGACCTTTGCCCCACTCAGCTGATCGAACAAGTCGTCGATCCTTGGCAAAGGGTACCTATTCTTGATAGTGAGGTTGTTGAGCGCCCGGTAATCAATGCACATGCGGGACGTACCGTCCTTCTTTGGCACAAAAAGGACTGGCGCTCCCCAGGACGAAGAATTAGATCTGATGAACCCCTTGTCCTACAGCTCGTCGACTTGCTTCTTCAGCTCTATCAACTCGCTGTTGTTCACCCTATAGACATGTTGTAAAATGGGCTCGGCGCCCGACACCAAGTCTATAGAGAACTCAATGTCCCTGTCTGGCGACATCTCCGGCAGCTCCTCGGGAAAGACATCCGAGAACTCAGCTATCAACGGATGTGGCAAATCCTGCCCCGCCAACAAAGCTCCACGGAATCCAGCCTTCGGCTCCGCTCCTCCTCGAGCAAACTCGATCTCTGGCTCTCCCGACGGCCTAAAAAGAAGTCTGCCTCCTCTACAATCAATGCTAGCATGGTGCATGCTCAACCAATCCATACCAAGTACCATATCGTACCTCGGTAGGGGCATTACGAGCAGACACGTACTCAAGTCCTGGCCTCTCAAAGTGACTCTCCACCCATTACAAATATTATTAACCAGGATAATGCCTTCCCCGGTCATAATCTTGTAAGTCCTACCCATATATTCAGCAATAATATTGTGTCTAAGAGCAAAAGAAACAGACACAAAACTATGGGTCGCCCCAGAATCAAATAAGGCGAAAGCAGGAAAAGAATCTAGGAGAACATGACCTGCTACAACATCTCCCACGGGCTCTGCCTCCTTCTCTGCTGCCAAAGCGAACACCCTGCCCGTGGGTGCTCCCCTATGGTGCTGAACAAAACGCTGCTGCTGGGTCTGAAGTGGAGGACCTCTCTGCTGAACCGCTGGTCCTCTAGCCGGCTGCACCCGGTCCTGGCCTCCCTTGGCTGGCCGAGCAGGACAGCCCTTCAGCTGGTGGTCGGTCCCTCCGCAGAATAGGCAAGCGCCTAACCTCCTCCGACATACGTCTCTGTTGTGCCCCGTCTTTCCGCAGAAAGCACACTGCTGGGTCTGCCTCTGGCCCTGACCCTGATGCTGCTGGGCACGCGCCGGTGCCTGCTGAATCTGCAACAGAGGCTGCTGCTGCTGAAACGGCCTCTGCTGCTGTTGAATATGGGGACGCTTAGTCGGTCCCGCACTGGAACTCACCCCCATAGAATCTCTGCTCCTCTTCGGCTTGAGGCCGAAGTCCTCCTCTGCAATCTGCACGTCTATCAATATCTGATCGAACGTCGCATCACGGTGACCAGAGGTACGGGTGCGCACTGCATGAATAAGTTCTCTGCGGAACTTACGAGCCTTCTACCCCTCATCCTGGATCATATCGGGAGCAAACCTGCTAAGACGGAAGAACTCAGCTGCATACTCGTCCACCGACGAGTTCCCCTGCACTAGACCCACGAACTGGCCCTCCAATACTGTAAGAGCCACATCCGGGAAGAATTTCTCCTTGAAGAGCCTCCGAAAGTTCTTCCATGTCAGCCCTCTTACCGACGCATGAGGATCCGTGCGGTACCATGTCAGCGCAATGTCGAAGAATCGGCTGGCTGCGGCCGAAACCCAAAGTGCTCTAGGAAGCTCTGCCAGCTCCATGCTCCGCTGCACATCCTCTAGCCAGTCGTCTTCATAAAGGATGCCCTCTGTGCCTGTGAAGTCCCTGGAGCTCATCTTCCTAAAGTCTAATACTGTCCCTGGCCTAGACTGCTACTGATACGGCTGCTGGCCAGTAGGGCCCTGCAACGTACCCGGTGTCACTCTCTCCACTGCTGCCAGTGCAAGCTGATGCGAGTTCTCCATGCTCTGCCTCAGCATCTCAATCTGACGGTGTGACGCCTCCGACTGGCGCTGCGATGCCTCTGCCTGGGCCCGCTGTGTCTCCATTATCTGTTGAAGGAGAAGGAACATATGATGTGTATCCGTCGGTATCGGTGGTGGTGGCGACAGTATCTCTGGAACAACGGCCGAAACCCTCTGGGGTGGAGGTGGTAGACCTTCCTGTGCAACTGCCAGGGCCTCCGGGATAGTAGAATCACTGGGGGCAGTCTCGTGAACCTCCTCCTCAGCCTGATCAGATCTCTCGGGCAAGCTACTCGATCCAGTGGCCTGCGGGTGCGTCTTCGTCATCCTGGAGATGAATTGAAACAAGGAGATCAATATGGCACATGAGTAGATTTATCAAAGAAGGACAGTTAATTTAATACAAGGTGAATAATCATGATAATCAAAAGATCAAAAATTTTCCTAGGTGTGATTGAGAAACTCCTATCATGTCCTAGGTCCTACGTCCTAATTGCAGGCTCATAATTAGTACTCTAAGTCGAGCACCATTACGAGATCGCACTAATTACGACACTGACCTGCATGGGCCACCACAAAAATGTGTCACGACCCGCACCCTTATGAGGGGCACGAGCACGTGGGTACGTCCAGCCTACGCCGCATTATCGGCGGTAGAACGCTGTATATAACGTCTGTAAATACTATGACTAACAGTATAAAGGTACCTGTACAGTATATACTCTTCGAATGGAGGTGACATATCAATACAGTCTCAATCACAGAATAAAACTAAGGTAGATAGCTCAGAAAGAGAACATATGATAGATGAAAGAGTAAATAAGTCCAGAGTCCAATACAAGCCCAGATATATACAACATCACAGGGTATCAAAATATAATATAGAAGCTACAGTCTGATAAAGCTAGCTGGATCGCAGTCCAGTCAAACCTAGCTAATCTACACTACTCCGGGAGTACAAAATCTAGTGGCTCTACTATAAGGCCACGGTCCTGGACTACTCCATCTAACTCGAGCCCATAATAGGTCGAGCAGTCCGCCTCAGAATTATCTATAATATATCATAACGGTATCCTGTCAGGAAAATGAGCAAGTACAAGCACTAACAGCAGTTCCATGTGAATTGACAAATTCTATAAGAGATAGTATAATGAACTACGAGACAAAGATATATGAAGACTTGGGAACCGTTCGGAAGCCGAGTTACAACCCTTAAACCAAACAAGGACCGGGGTTGTAACTCTTCTCCCGAGCAGAACTTAGTCTCCAATCAAGGTACAATGTAAAGGCATGTAGAGCATGTGAGTAACTGTATATCATGCATGGTGAGAAGTATTGTATGTAGAACAGAATAGGATATATGATAAGATGAAGTAAATATAAAATGTGCCTCGAATATTATAGCCTAATGTGATCGGTATGGGTCAAGAATCAGGCTTCCAGTCGACCGGCTACAAGTACGTGGACTCGGTCCGGCCGGGATGGTAAGCTATGGAGCAAGTAGTAGCACAGGTCAGGCTATACCAATCGTGAGGTAAGGGTATAGCTATGATACAAGTAGTAACTCAAGGTGGGCATTGATCACATTATCTATAAAATTCTCCATTCCCCGAATAGTATACGGATCCGGACATAGCACGTCATGACGCGGGATTCCCTAACAGGGGAGCAAGTCCTCTTCAGGATTCGGCGTCAATACAAGTACAAGAATCAAGACTAAGCAAGTACCAGTATCCCAAGAAATCCAGGAATGGCATCTCATGACAGAAATTCGACAATACTAGTCCGTGAACTATCGTGACTGAGAATCAAGTAGGACACTACGATTGAATCGGATATAGCAAATATCAAGACAATGAAAACTATCAGTGAATGTACTCACCTGCTGTCCTGAGCTGTAGGGTATATCAATGCTCAGAGCGGTAATCAGAAACCTAAAGATGAGATATTGTATGTTAATTTAGGTTTAAACAAGTTTAAGAATGATTCACAATGAATGATATGCAATCTAGGTCAAACTAGGTCTCACTGAGTCACACTAAGTCCTGTCAAGTCAAATCTAGGTCAAATCAAGTTATATCAAGTCAATCTAAGTCAGACCAAGTCAACCCTAGGTCATACCAGTCATCACAGGTCAAAACAAGTCAAAAAAAGTCAAACGGGGTCAAGAGTTGGCCTACAGTTGACTTTTGGTCAACTGGTCAACCCTGGTCAACTCTGGTCAACTCTAGGTCAACCCTAGGTTAAACTGGTCAAATGTTGACGAACAGTTGACTTTTGGTCAACTGGTCAACTCTGGTTTGGATTTGGTCAAATCTAGACAAAGTGTTGACTCACGGTTGACTTTTGGATAAAAAGTCAACTCTAGGTCAACAGAGCCAAAATCGGTTCAAATATGACATTAGTAGGGTGTACCCAACATGCCACCCAAGTTTCAAGTCAATCCGACTACCCGAACTCCGTATCTTGAATTTACCCGATTACCCCTTAACATGTACCCTTAAACCGTTCTAACTTGACGCCACTCCGTGCTTCCTAAGGTAGTAGGGTACTAGCCTATACAACCATTACCTACCAAGTTTTCTAGGGTAAGTGGACATCCAGTCCATCTTACGGTCCGAATCGCCTGTTTACCCGTTATCTTGAATATTTTAAGATACGGAATGGTGCGGTGCGATACCGACTCCCCAAGCCCACACGCAACCTCGATTCCAACTCCGAAGCCTACCCACAAAATCTAAATCACATTATCTAAGTCCCCTCCAAGTTTCGACGCGTTCCGAATCACGGAACTCAAATTCACCCCTTAACTAAAATTCTACTTAACATTCACTCACTCACTCAAACCCATTTTTCACACTCACTTAGGACTAACTTAAGGGGCTATTCTAGTGGGTTTTAGAGGGGCATATAGAGCTAATAATAGGGTATATATATGTATATATAGGTATATAGTGGGGTATATACGGGGTCGAATAGGGGTTAAATGGGGGGGGGGGGGGTTATGCCTAAATGTTGCTGTTACTGCTGCCTGCTACTGCTGTTACTGCTACAGCAGTAACTGCTGCTGCTGCTGTCCTTTTTTTGGGTGGGGGGGGGGGGGGGGGGGCAGCAGCTCCCTAGGCCCCCCTTGCTGCCTTGGCTGCTCCCCCTTCCCTTCTCTTTTCCTCCTCCATTTCCCCCCTCTATTTCCTTCTATCTCCTTCTCTAAACTCCCCTCTAACTCCTCTAATTCTCTTCTAATTCCTCTCTATCACTCTCACACATATATATATATATATATATCACTCACATACATTTCCTTATTCCCTTTCCTCTCTACACATACAAATACACACACATATATACACATGACCACACACACACACACACACACACACACACACACATATATATATATATATATATATATATATATATATATATATATATATATATATATATATATATATATAGACACACACACACTTATATGTATATATATATAGACACACACACACACTTAAAAAAAAAAAAAAAATATATATATATATATATAGACACACACACACTTATATGTATCTATATATATATGGACACTCACACACACACATGGACACACACTCTCTCATGGACACACACATACTTATAGACAAATACACACACACATATACACCACTACTCTCTCATCTACACACACAAATACACATGTATATATATATATATATATATATATATATATATATATATATATATATATATATATATATATACACCACTCAAAAAGGGGGTAAACCATAATAAATCCCTAAACTAGAATTTAAGGAAACCTACAAAATCTAGGGTCAACATGTAGAGAATGGTCCCCTCTCTAATTAATGTGAAGGAGTAATTGCAAAATGAGGAATTAATGAGGGTTTAAATAACATACCTAAAATGTAGATTTGGAAGAGAAGAAGAAGTTGGAAAGAAAGAATTTGAGAGAGAGTGTGATAACTTAGTGGTGAAGGAAGGAGAGGTGGAGGGGGTGCCTATAGGGGCCGGCCATGTAGGGAATGTGTGGGGGCACTTGTAATTACAAGTTTGCCCCTACACTAGCTTACATGCTAAATTAATCCAAAATGGGTTTTGGAAATTGCTAAAAATAAATAAAAATCATAATTAAACTTAATTATTCATGAGGGACTAGTCCAAACTCCTAAACCTAAAAGTTTAGTGTGGTGGGCCATGGTTAAATAACATGCTAATTACGACTCAAGTCGAAATTCCCCGGAGTCCCGAATTAACTCGGAATACGATGAAATTCGAACCCGACTCCTATAATAATTAAATAATAATATTCATGGAATAAAATTCCCAAAAATATTATAAAATGGAAAATTACCATTTTACCCCTAACTTGGAAAAGTGAGGGTGACAGATCTTTTGTATATTTTGCTTGATTGATGAAGGTTCCTTGTTTGATTTGTAAGCCCAAAAAGAATGATAGTTCATCCATCATGTTCATTTCAAATTCTTCCTGTATTACTTTAGCAAATTCTACACAAAGTGCATTGTTAGTAGAACCAAAAATAATGTCATCGACGTAAATTTGAACTAATAAAAGAGTGCCATTATGGGATTTGATAAAAAGTGTCGTGTCGACTTTGCCCTTAGAAAAATTATGTGAAACAAGAAAGGAGCTAAGGCGCTCATACCAAGCACGGGGAGCTTGTTTGAGGCCATAAAGGGCTTTGTGGAGTTTGAACACGTGATTAGGATATTGAAAATCTTCAAAGCCAGGAGGTTGTTTTACATAAACTTCCTCTTTAATAACACCATTTAGAAAATACTTTTAACATCCATTTGAAAGAGTTTAAAATCATTAAAGCAAGCAAAAGCACATAGCATACGAATGGATTCAAGACGAGCAACCGGAGCATTGGTTTCGTCGTAGTCAATGCCTTCCTCTTAATTATAGCATTGAGCAGCCAATCGGGCTTTATTACGAGTCACTAACCCATCTTCATTAAGTTTATTTCTAAACACCCATTTAGTTCCAATAATGGAGTGGTTGCTAGGTTTAGGGACAAGTTCCCAAACCTTGTTTCGTTCAAATTGATTTAGCTCTTCTTGCATCGCTATCATCCAAAATTCATCATGAAAAGCATCATTAATATTTTTAGGCTCTATTTGAAAGATAAAAGCCACGTTTGCACAAAGATCACGAGTGGAGGATCTAGTGCTTACACGGGAAGAAGGATCCCCAATTATAAGCTCCTTAGGATGATTAGTGACAAATCTTCATTCTTTTGGGAGATCCTTTTGAGGAGGCTCGAGTGGTGGAGACTCTTTTGTTGGAGGAGTCACAACTTCATTGTTAGATGAAGAAGGATGATCTCTAATAGTGGAGTTCTTCAACCCAAATGAGATGTCATCAATATCATCGGAAGAGGATAATGTAGAAGAGTTAAGTTCATTAAAAGAGACATTGATTGACTCTTCGACAACAAGACTTCTTTTATTAAAAATATGAAAACCTTTACTATGAGTTGAGTACCCAAGAAATATTCCTTTATAGGCTTTTTTTTCAAACTTGCCTAGGTTGTCCTTGGTATTCAAAATAAAACAGTTACATCCAAAAACTTTAAAATATTCAATAGAGAGAATTTTGTCAAACCAAAGCTCATAAGGAGTCTTTTTAGAAATAGGTCTAATCAAGACCCTATTTATAACATGACATGCCGTGTTAACGGCTTCTGCCCAAAAATATTGGGGTAGCTTATATTGGTTTAACATAACCCGGGCCATATCGCCAAGGGTTCTATTCTGTCTCTCCACAACACCATTTTGTTGAGGAGTTCGAGGACAAGCAAAATCATGTCCAAAACCATTCTTTTCATAAAATCTTTTGAAATCGACATTGTCAAATTCTCCTCCATGATCACTTCTAATCTTGTTAATAGAAAAGTCTTTCTCATTTTGAACACGTTTACAAAAAGCAACAAATTCACAAAAAGTATCACTTTTACAAGCAAGAAAAATAACCCAAGTAAATTTCGAAAAATCATCAACCAAAACAAAAGCATAAAGCTTGCCTCCAAGACTAGCTACTCTACTAGGACCAAATAGATCCATATGAATAAGTTGAAGTGGTCTAGTGGTACTCACAGAGTTGATGGATTTGAAAGATGACTTGGTCAACTTACTTTTCTCGCATTCTTCATACACCATATCCTTTTTGAAATGGATACTTGGAAGTCCTCTTACAAGCTTCTTGGTTGCAAGACGAGAGATGGTATCCATGTTGGCGTGTCCGAGCCTCATGTGCCAAAGCCAACTTTTATCGTTCTTTGCAACTAGGCACCTGTCATTGTTAGTACCTTCAACAAGATATAGAACATATATATTGTTCTCTCTAATGCCTTCATAAACAATAGATCTGCTAGAGCTATCGGTAATGATGCATTTGAGTTTAACAAACTTAATATCATAACCATTATCGGTGAGATGACTGATACTAAGAAGATTGTGTTTGAGATTTGTAACAATACACACATTCTTAATACAAGGATAAGGAGGGGAACCGATATTACCGTTTCCTATAATGTGACCTTTAAGATTGTTACCAAAGGAGACGTGTCCTTCCTTTTTCATCGATAGCGTTGTAAATAGTGAAGCATCACCGGTCATGTGCTGTGAACAACCGCTATCGAGAATCCACTTGCTTCTAGAATGAGAAGGATTCTTCACCTACAACATAAGTTGAAAATGAACATTTTGGTACCCATGATTGTTTGGGTCCTTGATTGTTAGTCTTAGGAACCCATTTATAAACTTTTATATCAACTTGTTTCCTTATATAACAGAAATTAGAAGTATGTCCAAGCAAGCCACAATAGTTGTATATCATAGAAGATTTAGAAGAAAACGAGTGAGTGTTATGTATATATGAAGCTCTAGTGCGAGGAGTTCTATCATGAGTGTTATGATGATGATAATAGAATGCATGATGTGAGGTGTTCTTCTTAACAAACGGTCCTTTTCTTGAGTTGGAAAAGGACTTTTGTGTAGTGTTCTTGTTCATGTAAGAAGTATGACTAATATTGTGATGGGTGTGAGGGTGTCTTGGAGCATATGTGTGAATAGTATTCTTATTACCTAATCTCTTACTCTGCGCAAGAAGATCATTATACTTAATAGAAGTATCAAATTCTCTTTTATTCGCATCTTGAACTTTATGTATAGCAAAAATATAAGCCTCTCTGATGGATTGATCAATCTCATCATCCTTTTTCTTGATGGTGACAAGGGATTCTTGAAACTTGAGTCGCAAAGACTCTATTTCATCCGTGTCAGAAGCAGAAGATTTCCCTTTTACATCAATAATGATGCTTGAAAGTCTCTCTACTTCAAGTTGAAGAGCATCAACCTCTTTTAGAGATTTCTTGTATTTATTCCTAACACCTTTGTGTTCTTCATGTTGTTCAAAGATAGCTTTCTCCAAGTCATCATAAGTAAGAGTATTTAAGGAGAGATCATCAAGTACCTCATCGGTTGCCATGAGACAAACGTTTGCATTGTGTTTGCAATCTTTGTCATTGTCGGAGTCGCTTGCATCACTCTCACACCAAATGCTTGTGTTGGCAAATTTCCTGGAGGACGAGCTTCCTTTGCTAGGCTTCTCGTACTTGCTTGAGTCTTTTCTTGTCATGGGACAATCTCTCTTGATGTGACCGATTCTTCTGCATTAGTAGCATGCCGGATCTTCATCGTTGTCCCGTCTAAAGCGGTTGGCTTTGTTGAATTTGAGGAACTTTCGGAAGTGCTTAGCTGTGAGAGCTATATCTTCATCGTCATCCGACTCGTTGTCGTCGGAGCTATCATTTGAGTAAGACTTTGTAGCCTTGAGAGGTAGAGACTTATCTTTCTCTTTGGCCTTCTCCTTCTCCTTCTCTTGTATGGAAGATTCTTCTTGATCTTTTATGTCAAGTTCATGAGTCATAAGCTTCCCCATGAGGGTCTCAAGGTTCATGACTGTCAAGTCATTCCCTTCAATGATGGCGGTAGCTTTAGGACTCCATCCTTTGGTCAATCCTCTAAGAATTTTTCTGATCTTTTCATGAGCAGGATTTTCCTTACCAAAAGAAGAAAGAGGATTAATAATATCACCAAAATGAGTAAACATGCAAGTAATAGACTCATCTTGTTTCATTTTAAAGGACTCATATTCTTGTGTGAGTCTACTAATCTTGGATTCTTTTACTTGTGATGTTCCCTCGTGTGTGACTTCAAGCAACTTCCAAATCTCATTGGAAGTCTTGCAAGTAGAGATTCTATTGAATTCACTACTATCAAGAGCATAATAAAGAGCGTTCATAGCCTTGGCATCTCGACTAGCAAGCTTCTTGGCATTTTCAGTGAGTAAGTCCCTAAGGGTGTCAGATGTAACATCCTCAATAACTCTGAAAGGAGTAGGGAGACCATTTATCACACAATCCCATAGATCGAAATCTATGGACTTCAGATAAATGCTCATCATAATCTTCCAGTAGTTATAATTGGTTCCATCAAATATGTGAGGCCTATTTGTGGAGTGTCCCTCATTCTGGAAGGTGTTGATACTAGGGTTAGTGGCCATGGATCACTCTAAGGGTGTAAATCCAAATCAAGAGAATAAAGCTCTGATACCAATTGTAGAACCCTGGGAGGTGAATAGGAAAATAAAATAATTTAAACACAATAAGCAATATTCTTTAATAAAAGAGAGAGAGAGAGAAAATCAAACGTGCGATGTATCCTGGTATCCTCTCTTGAGGTAATCCAGTCCCGGAACTCTCTCCGGCTTAAATCCACTATTTAGTAAAATAGTACACACGAGTTTGGATCCGAAGAACTCGCCAACTTCAACACGAGTTTGGATCCGAAGAACTCGCCAACTTCTTACACACGAGTTTTCTTACGAAGGCTCGCCAACTTCAAATTGAAAGGAAGAGAACTTGTTGATCTTCTAACACTTGAAGATCGAAAGGTACAACTCTTGAATACTCTAGCACTTTGGGAATGGATGACAACTAAAAGCTTGTGTAGAGATTAATGGTGGAGCTCTTGGTTGTTGGAAAATTTATTGCAAAGAGTGGATGAGCCTTCATGAGAGAGAAGGCTTCCATTTATAAAGAAACCAAGAGTAGGTAGCATTCAATGCTCCTGGATACAGCCTAACCGGCATACCGTCGGTATGGACCGGCATGCCGGCGGTATGCCGGTCTGAACAGTAACGATCATAATTATATCCGTTGGAAGCATTTAATGCTAGCAATTAATGCTAGTATTCGTCATTCAAAAATCAAACTTTGTAAACCGGTATACCGTCGGTATGCCGCGGTATGCCATCGGTATACCGATGTTTATCACAGAACATTTTGTGATAAACAAAACGGTATACCGTCGGTATGCCGGAGCATGCCGTCGGTATGCCGATGTTTGTCACATAACGTTTTATGGCTCACAAAACGGTATACCGTCGGTATGCCGGAGTATACCGTCGGTATACCGATAATTATCACAGAACGTTTTTGAGGCAAACAAAATGGTATACCGTCGGTATGCCGGAGCATACCGTCTGTATACCGGAGCATACCGTCGGTATGTCGACATTTAACACAGAACGTTTTGTGGTCCACAAACCGATATACCGCCGGTATGCCGGAGCATACCGTCGGTATACCGAAAATTCTCACAGAATGTTTTGTGGTCATGAAAACGGTATACCGCCGGTATGCCGGGGCATACCACCGGTATGCCGGGGCATACCACCGGTATGCCGTTCTTTAATAACTTAATTTTTGACTGAAGAAATGAAAGGCTTTTAGTTTTGTCATCCAACCTTAAGCATTTACAGAAAGACCTAGACCTTGTACAGACTCGAAAACATGAAGTGTTGAGAGCTGTCTTTTCAAGGAACGCCGGTCTTTGCTTCAGTCTTCAAGGCAATAAATGCTATTCTTGAATGGCCAGACTTTATGTAGTAGAGCTTCTGAAATGATATCAATCTGATAAAAGAGAAAACTAAACTACGAAGATGTTGTTAATATTATCAAAATAAAATGTGCCAACACCCCGGCAGCTAGGGCTTTAACTATTGGAGCTCCTAGGAGGGCGACCACAGTTTCGTCGGTTCAACACTCGACGCCGACGTATCCTCAGAAACAGAAGCAGAAGCAGTCTTTCGCAATGGGCTGCACTCATTGTGGGAAGCCAGGGCACGTAGTATCAGAGTGTCATAGAGCACAGGGATTGTGCTTGGCTTGTGGGGCACCTGTAACGTACCAGAACCAGAATACCCAGCTACGTATAATAAAATAAATTCCATCTCACCATACGGTCATGGCTGTCTAGATATATGAGGGTTTAACTACAAGCCATCAGTCTGCTAAGGTCATGAACAAGCCTAGTGTCTCAATCACAAGCAAGTAAGTAAATATTACAAGAGGTAAGATCACCAAATATACAATAGTAAGGCGTCCCAAACATTATATATTTAGCTGATCATGAAGCTAGTCGTACAAAATGTCAAGACTAGCAAGAGTTTCAGTCATACATGATCAACCCTAGGATCTGTCAATCATGTTACAGCCCGTAGGCAGACAGTAAGTATAGTACAATAGAGCTAACACGTGCTCGTCGGCTAAATGCCTCAAAAGAATATTTTTACAATAAAGTGGGAGAGCCAAAAAATAACCCACTCGTTGCCCTGGTTACGCCTGGTGGTCACCATCTGGCTGGAAGGTAGGTAGATCCTCTGGAGCTGCTCCAAAATCTGGCCATACAAAACCAGCTGGGTCAGATCCCAGAAAGAGCAAGTGCCACAAAGGAGGCTTCACTTAGGAACTAAAACCAGCAATTAGCACAAAACATAATGATAATATAGTAAAACTGGAGAGATAGAGCATCATGAGAATATACGGTAAGATAACCATGGAACCATTCAGATAACCAAGTTACAACCCTTAAACCAAATAAGGACTGGGGTTGTAACCCTTCATCTGAACAGAACTTGGTTTCTCCCATTTATCGGATAAAATAAAACACAAGTAGCCAAGCCATGTTACAATCTTGTACAGGATCAGGACAAGACTAGACTGGGCTAAACTTTATTCAATCAATCACGGCCAAGCAAGGAGTACGGCTTGATACTTTAACTAACTAGGGTTATCACAGGCCTAGTTACTAGCAAGATGTAATAAGATTATTCCACAGCCACAAGCCCTGCAGACCATCTAGGCTATTCGGACGTAATTAGGGGTTGAGTTCATGTGGGTACATCGTCCAGGAAACGCATGTACCCTTAAGTAGCTTGGAGGCAACACATGACAGTGTGCTGGAAATGTGCCCTACTCGACGGTAGGCTATAGATCCCAAGTGGGGTGCCCATATAACGGGATTGCCTGTAGCTGGGGAAATCTCTTCATGACTACTGGATTATTCTAGTTATTAGCCTTAGTTGTATTCAGTAGGTATCCCTGACCGTGGTACTCAGGGGTCCTTGTCCTAGACATAATGCAAAACAAGACGGGTTCATTTGTACAAGCACAATCGTCCACGGTGTCCAGGTCATTCATTCTTGTCATGTCAAGCTAGCCGTCGCAACAGTATATCGAGATATATCATGTCAGGTTTATCATGTCAAGTTTATCATATCAAGTTTACTTGTCAGGAGTGAGCCACGACGGGCCACTAGCATGTCATGTTACTTGTCAAGAGTGCACCCCTACGGGTCACTGTCGTGTTCATGGTACATGTGCAGGATAACATAGTACAAGCATTCTATCAATAGACCCAAGTACACTGAGGGCCACAAGATATGGGCCTAATTAATAACAATTAAACCATAAAATACAAGGCTATGGAAGAGCCATACGGCTCGGGCATATGCGGCCAGGGAAAGGGAGTGCATGCGGCTGAGGGCGGTTCAGGGTACATGCGGCTCAGGACGTGAGCAGCCCATGCGGCTGGAGAGGACTCGGACATATGCGGCCAGGGAAAGTTTCATGCGGTCGGGAAGGGGCGGTCCCATGCGGCTGAAAGGGAGAAAGCTAATGCGGCTCGAGGGAAATTCGGGTTTATGCGGCTAACAAGGGGGCAGGAGCTTATGCGGCTGGGAATGGATAGGGCACATGCGGCTGGGTTTTATGCGGCAGGAGAATCACTGGCCTTATGCGGCCAGGGAAGAATTGGGTCTCATGCGGCTGAATGGACTCGGGTTCTTATGCGGCTGGAGGACAGTCTATGCGGCATAGGCCATGCGGCCAAGTCATACAGCAAGGGCTATGCGGCAAGGAAGATAACTTGCCGCATAAAGGCTATGCGGCTAAGTTCATGCAGCAAAGAATCATACGGCAGGGAACTGTTTTTCTTCTCTACTATTCCGAGAAGAAGAACCATGCAAGCCATGGCTTCCAAGCTTCATAAAACCTTCATCCAAAGTCCAAATCCGAACTTCCATAGGTCAAAATATGGTAGAACGAAATTCACTACAACATGGAACCATCAAAACTTAAAAATAACAAGGTTAGATAGATCAAAACCCAAGAAATCCAAAAATACAATAAACTTAGATCTACAAAAAATGAGCCATGGAAATTAAAAATGCTAAGTACTAAAGTGTCTTAGAATTTTGTGAAGGAGACAATGGAACAATAAAACTTGAGTTCCTCTATGAAGCAAGCTGTACTTGCCTAAGCTCTTCTGGTAGGTGGAGAGAATTAATGGAGGAAGAAGAAGAAGTGAATGAGGAGAGAGAAAGGGGGTTGGTGGCTTAAATGATGAATGATGGTAGGTGGGGTTCATGCTAACCCAAACCCAATCCGAACCCAACCAAAAAAAACCAAGCCAAGCCAAGCTACACCAGGATGAGCCCAAAATAAGCTAAACCAGGATCAAGACAAACATGACAAGTCCAACTACAGGTCGAGATTCCGTACACGTATACAAAATACGTAATACGAACCACGGGCATTACAACTCTACCCACCTTAAAAGAATTCCGTCCTCGAAATTTAATCAAGAGGCTAGAGAGGCAAGGACAAGCTATATTAAGCAATCAATCAAACAATCAATCATGCAAGCAAGGAATTTAAAGGCATGAGGAAGAGGGAAGACATCCTGCTAGGAACCTCTCTGCCGGTTCTGAATCTGAGCTTGGACCTGGACATACTGCTGGAGTCTCTGCTGCTGGAAGACTTGTGCCTGAGGCGACAATGGCCTCGGAGGCTGGTACTGATGTTGTTGGACTGGTGCTGGTCCCCTTACCGAGGGACTAGTCTGGGCCGATGACGAACTGGTCTTGTTCGGACAGGACCCTATCTTGTGATCCGGTGCTCCACAAGCCAAGCACAATCCCTGTGCTCTACGACATTCTGATACTACATGCCCTGGCTTCCCATAATGAGTGCAGCCTATTACGGAAGACTGCTTCTGCTTCTGTTATTGAGGGGACGTCGGTGTCGAGTGCTGAACCGACATAACCGAATCCGCCCTTTGGGGAACTCCAATAGTCAAAGCCCTAGCTGCCGGGGCTGGTGCTGAAGACTGGGTTATCTGGCCGTGGGATCGCTTCCGACCTCCTGTCATGTCTACGATCCTCTGGGAGGTATACTCATGCCTCCTAGCTGCTCTCAATACCACATCAAAAGTCTGATGCTCAAACTGCTCAACTGCCAATAAAATCTCCAGGTGGAGTCCCTGCTGAAACCATTGGGCTCTATCGAACTCGGTCGCCACCAAGATGGGAGCAAACCGACTAAGCCTGGAAAACTCGACCGCATACCCATCGACCGTCCTGCCCATCTGCTTCAGATTGGTGAACCTCGTCTGTAGGTCGTATCGAGCTACAGCATCGAAGTACTTGGTCTGGAATCTCTCTCGGAATACTGCCCAAGCAATAGGTGCTCTTAATCCAACGGCCTGTGCCGCCCACCAGCTGCGGGCCAAATCCAATAACTGTAGGTGCACCACGGCCACCTTCTCGTCTTCTGGGGTCTTGGCTGCTTCTAGGATGACCTCGGTGTCCTGAAGCCATGCATCAGCAGCAATAGCATCTTCGCTGCCATTAAAAAAGGAAGGATTCAAGCGCTTGAAACTGTTGGCCGCACTGTTACCTGGATGACCACCTCTGGACAGAGCATCTTGTACTGCCTGGTGCAATACATCACCTCGGCGATCTTGAGAAGCTAACAATATCCTGATGAGACCCACCAAGGTGCCATCGTCAGGCTCTGCAGACTGGACTGGATGAACTGGTAGCTCTTGACCCCTAGTAGGCATGACTCTAAAGGCTACTCCTAAATGCTTGGCTTGATCTCCTGGTTGCTGCTGGTCCATGGGAGGTGCTCTGCCTCGCTGATCGGCAGGGCTAGGTACAATACCTCTGAAGAAGACGATATAGGGAATAATAAGGAAGGACCAGGACAGATCAAGGATACAATCATGTGATCAGGTCAAGATTTCAGGGATTTAGAAGATACGAACAGAGATCAAGGGCGAGTACTGATTGAGACATCTATTCAGTAAACCCTCACATATCTTGATTTACAAGACCTGCATGGGCCACCACTTAAACCATGTAACGTCCCAGAACCAGAATACTGGAGAGCGGGGGCATACATAGCCAGCTACGTATAATGAAATGAATTACATCTCACCATACGGTCACGGCTGTCGAGATATATGAGGGTTTAACTACAAGCCATCAGTCTGCTAAGGTCATGAACAAGCCTAGTATCTCAATCACAAGCAAGTAAGTAAATGTTACAAGAGGTAAGATCACCAAATATACAATAGTAGGGCGTCCCAAACATTATATATTTAGCTGATCATGAAGCTAGTCGTACAAAATGTCAAGACTAGCAAGAGTTTCAGTCATACATGATCAACCCTAGGATCTGTTAATCATGTTACAGCCCGTAGGCAGACAGTAAGTATAGTACAATCGAGCTAACATGTGCTCATCGGCTAAACGCCTCAAAAAAAATTTTTTACAATAAAGTGGGAGAGCCAAAAAAATAACCCACTCGTTGCCCTGGTTACGCCAGGTGGTCACCATCTGGCTGGAAGATAGGTAGATCCTCTGGAGCTGCTCCAAAATCTGGCCATATAAAACCAGCTGGATCAGATCCCAGAAAAAGCAAGTGCCACAAAGGAGGCTTCACTTAGGAACTAAAACCAGCAATTAGCACAAAACATAATGATAATATAGTAAAACTGGAGAGATAGAGCATCATGAGGATATACGGTAAGATAACCATGGAACCATTCAGATAACCAAGTTACAACCCTTAAACCAAACAAGGACCGGGATTATAACCCTTCATCTGAACAGAACTTAGTTTCTCCCATTTATTGGATAAAATAAAACACAAGTTGCCAAGCCATGTTACAATCTTGTACAGGATCAGGACAAGACTAGACTGGGCTAAACTCCATTCAATCAATCACGGCCAAGCAAGGAGTACGGCTTGATACTTTAACTAACTAGGGTTATCACATGCCTAGTTACTAGCAAGATGTAATGAGATTATTCTACAGCCACAAGCCCTGCAGACCATCCAGGCTATCCGGACGCAATTAGGGGTTGAGTTCATGTGGGTACATCGTCCAGGAAACACATGTACCCTTAAGTAGCTTGGAGGGTGCTACACATGACAGTGTGCTGGAAATGTGCCCTACTCGACGGCAGGCTACAGATCCCAAGTGGGGCGCCCAGATAACGGGAATGCCTGTAGCTGGGAAAATCTTTTCATGACTACTGGATTATTCTAGTTATTAACCTTAGTTGTATTCAGTAGGTACCTCTGACCGTGGTACTCAGGGGTCCCTGTCCTAGACATGATGCAAGATAAGACGGGTTCATTTGTACAAGCACAATAGTCCATAGTGTCCAGATCATTCATTCTTGTCATGTCAAGCTAGCCGTCACAACAACATATCGAGATATATCATGTCAGGTTTATCATGTCAAGTTTATCATATCAAGTTTACTTGTCAGGAGTGCGCCACGACGGGCCACTAGCATGTCATGTTACTTGTCAAGAGTGCACCCCTACGGGTCACTGTCGTATTCATGATAAATATGCAGGATAATATAGTACAAGCATTCTATCAAGAGACCCAAGTACACTGAGGGCCATAAGATATGGGCCTAATTAATAACAATTAAACCATAAAATACAAGGCTATAGAAGAGCCATGCGGCTCGGGCGTATGCGGCCAGGGAAAGGGAGTGCATGCGGCTCAGGGCGGTTCAGGGTACATGCGGCTCAGGACGGGAGCAGCCCATGCGGCTGGAGAGGACTCGGGCATATGCGGCCAGGAAAAGTTTCATGCGGTCGGGAAGGGGCGATTCCATGCGGCTGAAAAAGGAAAAGCTCATGCGGCTCGGGGAAAATTCGGGTTTATGCGGCTAAGAAGGGGGCAGGAGCTTATGCGGCTGGAAATGGATGGGGCACATGCGGATGGGTTTTATGCGGCAGGAGAATCACTGGCCTTATGCGGCCAGGGAAGAATTGGGTCTCATACGGCTGAAAGGACTCGGGTTCTTATGCGGCTGGAGGACAGTTCATGCGGCATAGGCCATGCGGCCAAGTCATGCAGCGAGGGCTATGCGACAAGGAAGATAACTTGCCGCATAAAGGCTATGCGGCTAAGTTCATGCAGCAAAAAATCATGCGGCAGGGAACTGTTCTTCTTCTCTATTATTCCGAGAAGAAGAACCATGCAAGCCATGGCTTCCAAGCTTCATAAAACTTTCATCCAGAGTCCAAATCCGAACTTCCATAGATCAAAATGGGGTAGAACGAAATTCTCCACAACATGGAACCATCAAAACTTGAAAATAACAAGGTTAGATAGATCAAAACCCAAGAAATTCGAAAATATAATAAACTTAGATCTACAAGAAATGAGCCATGGAAGTTAAAAATGCTAAGTACTAAAGTATCTTAGAATTTCATGGAGGAGACAATAGAACAATAAAACTTGAGTTCCTCCATGAAGTAAGCTGCACTTGCCTAAGCTCTCCTGGTAGGTGGAGAGAATTAATGGAGGAAGAAGAAGAAGTGAATGAGGAGAGAGAAAGGGGGTTGGTGGCTTAAATAATGAATGGTGGTAGGTGGGGTTCATGCTAACCCAAACCCAATCCGAACCCAACCAAATAAAACCAAGCCAAGCCAAGCCACACCAAGATAAGCCCAAAATAAGCTAAACAAGGATCAAGACAAGCATGACAAGTCTAACTACAGGTCGGGATTCCGTACACGTATACAAAATACGTAATACGAACCACGGGCATTACAGCACCGGATCACAAGATAGGGTCCTGTCCGAATAAAGCCAGTTTATTATCATCAAACCTAACCAGTCCATCGGTTAGGGGTCCAGCACCAGTGCAGCAGCAGTACCAGCCTCCGAGGCCATTGCCGCCTCAGGCTCAGCAGCATGCCCAGGTTCAGATTCAGAACAGGCAGAGAGGTCACCAGCAGAGGGGACCAGCACCAAGAGGACAAGGTCAGGCTATGGCTCTGACCGTAGCAGAAGAATTGGCCTCAGGTGAGGTGGTGGCAGGTACCATTCTCGTCAACTCTTTTCCAACATCAGTATTATTTGATTCGGATGCATCGCATTCATTTATGTCTGCACGATTCGCAACAAGGATAGGACTGGAGCCCGAGTCATTATCAGTAAGGCTCAATATACTTACTAGTAACGGTCTTGTAGGGGTAGATAAAGTCTATTCCTCGTGTCGAATCATGTTAGCGGTAGAGAGTTTCCTGCTAGATTGATAGAATTTTCGATGGTCGACTATGATGTGGTCCTAGGAATGGATTGGTTGAAAGAGTAATACGCAAGAATAGACTGCCATATTGGCAGGATTATTTTTGGTATTCCCGGTGAGGCAGAGTTTTCATTCTCTAGGGGGGAAGTAGAACCTTCTCCACCAGTATTGCGGATGGCAGTAGCATAAGCCGTTCAATTTCCCAGAGTAGTAAAAGAGTTTCCTAATGTGTTTCCCAAAGATCTTCCAGGTATGCCACCGGAAAGAGAGATAGAGTTCACTATCGACTTAATTCCAGGGACTGCACCAGTATCAGAGAGAGTCTACAGAATGGCACCATCAGAGTTGGAGATCCTGTACAAGATGATTGAAGAACTCAGAACCAAGGGATTCATTCGTGCTAGTAGATCGCCTTGGGGAGCCCCGATGCTTCTTGTGAAAAAGAAAGATGGTACATCAAGATTATGTGTTGATTATCATACCTTAAATTCTGTAACAATCAAGAACAGATATCCTTTACCAAGGATAGATGATTTATTTGATCAACTCAGTGGGGCAGCAGTATTCTCGAAGATTGACTTACGGTCAGGGTACTATCAGATCAGAGTCAGAGAGCAGGACATCCCGAAGACAGTATTCAGATCTAGATATGGGCATTGGAAGTTTCTTGTTATGCCATTTGGAGCGACCAATGTGCCGACCGTATTTATGGATCTCATGAATTGTATCTTCATGCCCTATTTGGATCAGTTTGTGATAGTGTTTATAGACGACATCTTAGTCTATAGCAAAAGTGAGACAGAGCATGAACAACATCTTCGTGTAGTTCTTCAGATTCTCAAAGAGCAATAATTGTACGCGAAGTTTAGTAAGTACGAATTTTAGCTTGATCGTATTTCGTACTTAGGTCATATCATCACCATAGTTGGAATGGAAGTGGACCCCCAAAATATATTGGCCATAGAGACATGGCCAGTACCGAGTACCGTCGCAGAAGTTCAAAGTTTTCTGGGATTGGCCGGCTATTACCAGCAATTTGTGTCAGATTTTGCTCAGATTTCAGCACCATTGACGCAGTTGACCCGCAAGAATGTACAGTTTGCTTGGACAACAGAGTGTCAGAGTTCATTTGAGAAGTTGAAGTGGAGATTGATGACGGCTCCCATTCCCACGCTTCCAGATGGGATTGGAGGATTTTCAGTTTATTGTGATGCTTCCGGCAGAGGATTGGGATGCGTCTTGATGCAGCATGGTAAGGTAGTAGCTTATGCGTCACGTAAGCTTCGTGATCATGAGAGGAATTACCCAACCCATGACTTGGAATTAGGAGCGGTAGTTTTCGCACTCAAGTTGTGGAGGCATTATTTGTATGGAGATCGGGTGGAGATTTTCACCAACCACAAGAGTCTTAAGTATGTGTTTATCCAGAAGGATCTCAATATGCGTCAGAGAAGATTGTGAGGCCCGCCTCACTGTATCAGTATTTTATACGGATACATATTTATTTTAGTTGTATTTCGTATTTCTTGAATTTTGAGAATATTTAAAGTTGCTGAATTGTCATTGTACAGATTTCTGACAATTGTCGGGTGACCCGTATACTGGCTTGTTTCATTTATTTTGGTATGAATCATGACTTGGTTTTAATTTGATTTGACTTGGTTTTATTGGTTTGGTTTAATATGGTTTGGTTTGGCTTGGACTTGGTTTGGTTTAGTTGGTTCCTTATGAGAGAGGTGTATGGTTTAGATTGAGTGGAGAGGAATGAATGGTGGAGATTGCTTGGACTTGTTATATAAGCCACCTACCACTCTCTCTCCTCCATTATTTATTTTCATTTTCCATCTTCATCTTCTTCTTCTTTCCTTCTTCACCAAGGAGGAGAGGCAAGTACACCTTACCGAACCTTGAACAAATTTACTTTTGATTGTTCCATCTTCTTCCTTGCATGATTCTAAGCATGTTTAGAACTTGGAGTTTTTGATTTTACCGGGTAGATTCTTGTAGATCTAAGTTTATATTATTTTCGGTTTTTTTGGGTTTTGATCTACCAAACTTACTTGTTTACGAAGACTAGTGGTTCCATATTGTAGAGAATTTAATTTTATGCAGTTTTGGCTTTTGTTTCGCTTGATTTCGACTCCGGATGAGGAAGTTATGGCCATTACAAGTTTTTTGAACTTTCATGGCTGAACTTGCTGTTTGGGGACGATGAACCTCATGTGCCCGAGAGGCCATGCGCCGTGAAGTCCCGACAACGCATCCCTTAACTCCGAGCGTGTCATGCGCGTAGGTTCCCTACGCGCATGTACTTAAGACGCAACGTGAGTTTCTCATGCGCCGATTTGTGCAGGAATCTCATGCGCCGATTCGTACAGAAATCTCATGCGCCGATTCGTGCAGGAATCTCATGCGTCGATTTGTGCAGGAATCTCATGCGCTGATTCGTACAGAAATCTCATGCGCCGATTCGTGCAGGAATCTCATGCGCCGATTTGTGCAGGAATCCCATGCGCCGATTCGTGCAGGAATCTCATGCGCCGATTTGTGCAGGAATCCCATGCGCCGATTCGTACAGGAATCCCATGTGCCGATTTGTGCAGGAATCCCATGCATCGATTTGTGCAGGAATCTCATGCGTCGATTTGTGCAGGAATCCCATGCGTCGGAATTGCTCTATTTCACTGTTTTTGCCTGTTTAAGTTGTTTTGTAGCTAGAATCTTGAAAAACTCAAAACATGAAAGTTGTAGATCTTTTCCTTGGCTTCAAGAATATATATAATATTAATTAACTATGAAAGTTTCTTTTATTTTAATATAGAGCTCCTGATTGTACTGTATATTTTCTATTCTTGGCCTATATTGCGACGACCCACTTAATAGCTTGTTATTTCTTAAATGAATAAAATTGCTTGACACAACAGTGACCCGTAGTGGTACACTCCTGATTAATGACCTGACATGACCTGATAGTGGCCCGTCGTGGCGCACTCTTGACCAGTAAACTTGACATGATAATAATATGATAGTGGCCCACCGTGGCGTACTCTTGACATGATAAACCTGACATGACCAGTATGAATGGCTTGGACACCATGGGTGATTTTGTTTGTACAAATGAAACCGTCTTGTCTTACATCATGTCTAGGACATGAATCCCTGGTTTCCTACGGTCAGGGATTCATACTGAATCTGGCTAGGTTAATGACTAGATTGATCAAATAGTTCATGAAGAATTTCCCAGTTACCTGTTGCCCCTTTGGTCCCGGCCTTATATATATATATATATATATATATATATATATATATACATGGGATTTGTTGCTATCCGTCGAGATGAGCGCACTTTCAGCCCGCCGTCGAGCGTGGTACCTTAGGACACATGTATCTTACTACAGTGTGTCTGCTATATCATGCTATCTTTTCCTTTTCTTGCTGGGATCACTCAGGTAGTAACGAACAGGTAACCGGACTTGGAATTCTCGCTGCATCTTATTAGTAACTAGGCTTGTGATAACCCTAGCTAGTTAATATAGAAAGCCGTAGGCAATGATTGGCCGTGAATGTTGGATGGAGTTTAGTCTGTCTAGTCTTGTCTTGATCTTGTACTTGATTGTTACATGTCCTGATTTCTTACTTTATCTTGCCGATAAAGGGTGGGAGAAACCAAGTTCTGTTCAGACGAAGGGTTACAACCCCGGTCCTTGTTTGGTTTACGGGTTGTAACCTGGTTATCTGAATAGTCCCATGGTTATCTCATCGTATATCCCCTTCCCAGTCTAAGTCTTGTTTAGATCCAGTTCCTAATTGTTTCCAGGATAATGATTGCAATGATTGTCACTCTAATGTATTGTACTCTGTATTGTCACTCCTTGTTTGTCACTCTCTGAGTGTCACTTAATGATTGTCACCTTTAGCAATAAATGATCAGAGACCAAGTTCTGTTCAGGCGAAGGGTTACAACCTCGGTCCTTGTTTGGTTTAAGGGTTGTAACCTGGCTTCCGGAATAGTACTTTCGTCCTCTCTTCGTATATTGCCTAGCTCTAGTTATTTAATATGTTCTCTAGTTACTTTATCTCACCTGTTCATATGACTACTTGCTTGCATAACTCTTAAAAGATCGTTTTCTTAATAAGTCTACTTTTAATTATGTTTACTAAATGCTTTACTTACTGCCTTCTTATGTTCGGGTTAAGTGCATTGGTACTGCACGAATCTCGATCCCCCTTTACTTATTGCTTTCCCTCCCCGTTGATTGCCTATGATTGCTGGTTTTAAGTTCATTGTTCGGCCTCCTTTGTGGTACTTGCTATTTGGGGTCTGACCCCACTGGTTTTGTATGGCCAGGTTCTGATAGAAGAGCCCGAAGGATCTACCGCTCCATCTACTCGACGGTGACCAGCCGGAGCACCAGAGTGCCTCAGTGGGTTTCTTTTTCATTCTCCCACTGATATATAAATTCTCCTCTTGTAACGTTTAGCCCCGAGCACGTGTTTAGCTCGTGTTTTGGTATTTTCCTTGATATTGTAGCCTACGGGCATAAACATGATATGTGTATTCTAGACTATAACTAGTCCTTATCATGTATGACTAATATTCTAGCTAGTCATCAGTTCTGTGGTACTGGCTTCATGATCAGTCATGTATATATGGTTCGGGACGCCTTACTATTGTATGTATAATGATCGTACTCTTGTTCTTGTATAATTGCCTGTGATTGAGATACCTAGGATTGTTAAACCATAGGATTGACTGATGGCATGTAGAGTAACCCCCATGTCTTGATAGCTTATATGTGATTTCAGAGTATTAACGTACTTTGGGATTGCGTAGCTGGCTATGTCTGCCCCAGCTCTCCGGTATTCTGGTTCTGGGGCGTGATAAAGATGGCTAGAGTTACTAGTAGATTATGATATCAACCTGCATTATCATCCTGGGAAGGCCAATGGAGTTGCAGATGCATTAAGTAGAAGAGCAGGAGCTTATTTTCTAACAGCACAGCCAGAGTTATTAGCAGATCTTCAGAAGATGGGAATAGAAGTAGTTCTTCCTACCAATGTGGCATTGATAGCCAGCATGCAAGTTCAGTCCAGCATAGTTGAGAGGATCAAGATGGCACAATCAACAGATTCTAAGCTTTAGTGGCTTAGAGCAGAGTGTGGAGCAGGACGAAGACCAGAGTTGTGCATTCACGAAGATGGTACACTCCGACATGGAAGGCGTCTTTGTGTACCTAGTGGTGATATCAGACAGAAGATCATGGCAGAGGCTCACAGTTCTCAGTATTCAATTTATCTCGGCGGTACGAAGATGTACCGAGACATCCGTCAGCATTTTTGGTGGAATGGCATGAAGAGGAAGATAGCCCGGTTTGTCTCTCGTTGTTTAGTTTGCCAATAAGTTAAAGCTGAACCTCAGAGGCCAGCTAGACTTCTTTAACCTTTACCGATCCCAGAATGGAAATGGAAGCATATTACCATGGATTTTGTAACTAGGTTACCTAAATCTCCAACTGGGAGAGATGCTATCTGGGTTATCGTTGATCGTCTCACGAAGGTAGCTCATTTTCTCCTATTTCGGATTAGTCAGTCGACGGATCAGCTAGCAGAGATGTACCTCAGGCAGATAGTTAGGTTGCATGGAGTACCAGTCAGTATTGTATCCGACGGAGATTCATGATTCATATCGCACTTTTGGCGGAGTCTTCAAGAGAGCTTGGGGACTCGTCTCAAGTTCAGTTTAGCTTATCATCCGCAGACAGATGGTCAGTCAGAATGCACGATACAAACTCTTGAAGATATGTTACGATCTTGTACACTCGACTTCGGTGGTTCATGGAAAGATCACCTGCATCTCGTGGAGTTCTCCTATAATAACAGTTTCCAGGCCAGTATCCAGATGGCACCCTTTGAAGCACTGTATGGCAGGAAATGCATATCACCTTTAGCTTGGGATGATATCGGCGAGAGACAGATGCTTGGTCCAGAGATGATTACGCAGACAATCGAGGTGGTCAGACAAGTCAGAGATCATCTTCGAGTTGTACAAGGCCGTCAGCGCCATTGGGCCGATTCTCATCGGCGTCCACTTGAATTTTCTATTGATAACCATGTATTCCTTAGGATCTTGCCTACCCGTGGCGTCATTCGATTCGGTGTACGAGAAAAGCTTAGTCCTAGGTATATAGGATTGTTTGATATTCTCGAGCGAGTATGTGATATGTCCTATCGTCTCGCTCTCCCACCGTCGTTACGTGAGGTACATGACGTATTCCATGTATCCCAATTACGACGGTACATCTCGAATCCGAGCCATATCCTTGATCATTCGGAATTGGTTGTTGGTACCAACCTTTCATATGAGGAAAGGCCCGTATCCATATTGGACCGAAGGGAGAAGATACTCAAGAACACGACTATTAAGTTAGTCCGTGTTGCTTGGGGTCATCACTCTTTAGGTGAGTCAACGTGGGAGTGTGAGGATGATATCCGCTCGCGATATCCACACTTGTTTGACTCATAAGGTATAATACCTTCCTTATGCCTTATGCTTTTACTTCCTTGCTTGCATGAATAATTGCTTGGTTGACTGCTAGTCGTGGATTGCCATATTAGTGTAGCTTGCTCCGACACATCTAGCCTCTTGATTAAATTCCGAGGATGGAATTCTTTTAAGGTGGGTAGAGTTGTCATTCATGTTTTCCGTTATACGTATTTTTTTCAGGATATGTATACGGATTTCTGACAATTGTCAGGTGGCCCGTATTTTGACTTATCTTGCTTAGCTTAGCCTTGGTTTAATTTTGACTTAATTGGTTCAACTTGGTTCAACATGACTTGGCTTTGCTTGGTTTGGTTTATTTTAGGTTGAGATGGGAGGGGTTGCTATATAAGTCAACTTCTTCTCTCTCCTCCATTATTTGCATTTACTTCTTCATCTTCTTCATTTACTCCTCCCACCTACCAAGCCTAGGCAAGTGCAACTTGCTTCATGATGGATCTCAAGTTTTATTGTTCTATTTTCTTCTTTACTTGATTCTAAGCCCCTTTAGAACTTAGAGTTTTTAGTTTCCATAGATAGATTCTTGTATATCTAGACTTAAAGTTTTTCTTGTTTTTCTTAGTTTTAATCTCTAAAAACTTGGTATTTCCAAAAACTAATGGTTCTATGTTGTAGAAAATTCAATTTCATACAGTTTTGGCTTTTGTTTCGCTTGATTTCGACTTCGGATGAGGAAGTTATGGCCATGGCAAGTTTTCAGAACTTTCATGGCTGAACTTGCTGTTGGGGACGATGACCCCCATGCGCCCGGGAGGCCATGTGCCGAGAGGCCATGCGCCGTGAAGTCCCGGCAACGTATTTCACTCCGAGCGTGTCATGCGCGTAGTCTTCCTACGCGCATGTACTGAAGATGCAGCGTGAGTTCTGATGCGCGGATGCGCAGGAATTCTGACGTGCGGATGTGCAGGAATTCTGATGCGCGGATGTGCTGATGCACGGATGCACAGGAATTTTGACGCGTGGATGTGCAGGAATTCTGATGCGTGGATGTGCTGATGCGCGGATGCACAGGAATTCTGACGCGCGGATGCGCAGGAATTCTGATGCGCGAATGTGCAGGAATTCTGACGCACGGATGCGCAGGGATTCTGATGCGCGGATGTGCTGATGCGCGGATGCACAGAAATTCTAACGTGCGGATGTGCAGGAATTCTGATACGCGGATGTGATGATGCGCAGGAATTCTGATGCACAGGAATTTTGCATGCGCCGGAATTGCATTATTTTGCTGTTTTTGCCCGTTTAAGCTATTTTGTAGCTAATATCTTGAAAAACTCAAAACATGAAAGTTGTAGATCTTTTTCTTGGCTTCAAGAATATGTTATTAGTTATTTTATGCAAATTTCTCTCATTCATGATAATGTAAGAATAAAACATGATAGTGGCCTGTTAAGGCGCACTCTTAACAAGTATCAAGTAACATGATAATTCTTAATAGTGACCCGTCGTGGTACACTCTTGGCAAGTAACTTGACATGATAATTCTTGATGGTGGTCCGTTGTGACGCACTCTTGATTTGATAAAGTAAACTAACATGATAATCTTGATATGCCTTGCTAAGTAAATCTTGTCTTGACACCGTGGGTGTTTATGCTTGTATAAGCTACATGTCTCGTCTTGCATCATGTCTAGGATATAAATTCCTGATTCCCACGGTCAGGGATTCATACTGAATCTGACTAGGATAATGACTAGAGTGATCAAGTAGTTCATGAAGAGATTTTCCAGCTACAGGCAGTCCCGTTATCTGGGCGCTTTTAATTGGACTTGTAGCCTACCGTCGAGTAGGGCCTATTTCCAGCACATTGTCATGTGTTGCACCTCTAAGTCACCTAATCCAACTCTCTCAACTTGTGACCGGATAACCTGGATTAAGACTGCAGGACTTGTGGCTGTTGGAACATCTCGATGCATCTTGTTAGTAACTAAGCTTGTGATAACCGTAGTTAGTTAAAGTATCAACCCGTACTCTTTGCTTGGTCGTGAATGATAGATGGAGTCCTATCTTGTCTAGTCTTGCCTAGATCCAGTACATGGCTATCTCAGGACATGCTTGTTTATGCTTTACTTTATCGATAATTGGTTAGAGACTAAGTTCTGTTCAGGTGAAGGGTTACAACTCCGGTCCTTGTTTGGTTTACGGGTTGTAACTTGTTTACCGGAATAGTCCGTTAGTCATCTTATTGTTTATCACCCTGCTTTCTCTAACTCATGTCTTTCGTTATCCTTTATGTATCATGTGCTAATATGCTGGTTTTAGTTCTTAAGTGAAGCCTCCCTTGTGGCACTTGCTCTTTTTGGGGTCTGACCCAGCTGGTTTTGTATGACCAAATTTTGGAGTAGCTCCCGAGGATCTCCCTGTCTTCCAGCCAGATGGTGACCACTAGACGCAACCCTGGCAATGAGTGGGTTCTTATTTTGCTCTTCCACCCCCTTGTAAAAATATTCTTTTGAGGCGTTTAGCCGCCGAGCAAGTGTTAGCTCGTTTACAACTTTACTTACTGTCTGCCTACGGGCTATAACATGATTGACAAATCCTAGGGTTGATCATGTATGACTGAAACTCTTGCTAGTCTTCATATTTGTATGACTAGCCTCATGATCATCTGAATATGTGATGTTTGGGACGCCTTACTTTGTATGTCTGATGATCTAACATCTTGTAACATTTACTTTCTTGCTTGAGATTGAGAAACTAGGCTTGTTCATGACCATAAGAGACTGTTGGCTTGTAGATAAACCCTCATGCATCTAGACAGCCGTGACCATATATCGAGGTAGATTATACTTCAATGTACGTAGCTGGCTGTGTCTGTCTCCCGCTCTCCAGTATTCTGGTTCTGTGGCGTGACATTAGCCGTCGAGCAAGTGTTAGCTCGGGTTGAATTTACATTCCTGTCAGCCTAAGGGCTGTAACATGATTGACAAATCCTAGGGTTGGTCATGTATGACTTAAACTCTTGCTAGTCTTCGTATTTTGTATGACTAGCTTCATGATCATCTAAATATGTAATGTTTGGGACGCCTTACTTTGTATGTCTGATGATCTTATATCTTGTAACAATTACTTGCTTGTTGAGATTGAGACACTAGGCTTGTTCATGATCATAAGAGACTGTTGGCTTGTAAATAAATCCTCATGCATCTAGACAGTCGTGACCGTATATCGAGGTAGATTATACTTCAATGTACGTAGCTGGCTGTGTTTGTCCTCCGCTCTCCAGTATTCTGGTTCTGGGGCGTGACAGCAAGGAGGGGGCATGGATGGAGGAGGGGGTGGGGGGTGGGGGCGGCCGACGGCGAGAGGAGGGGGCGCAGGTGGAGGCAGGAAAGGAGGGCGGTGGGAGGAGGAGGGAGGTGCGTGGGTGGTCGGAGGGGGGTAGCGGGGGGGGAGTTGGGGTGTGGGCGGGGCGGGGGCGGGTGGCCAGAGGGGGGGTACGGGAGGGGGGTATGGGTTGGGGGATAGTTTTAAATTTTTAGCAGGGGTATTATTGTCCAAAAAAAATTCAAGGTATCAAGTTAAAAAAAAAAAAGTTCAGGCATCAAGTTGAAAAACGAAAATAGTTGAGGGTATCAAAGTCCAATTAAGCCTAGTATATATAGGACTGTAGAATTTTCCTACCGTCTTATAGTATCTGTAGGAGTCCTAGACTATATATGGACTTTAGAATTTCATACAGTCGCATGACTTTATAATTTTTTTACAGTCCTTATCGTCCCAGTTGTTTATCTCTGTATTTTAACAGGACTATAGAAAATTATACAGTCTTATATATATTATAGGACTTTACATTTTGTCTAAAATCATGTTGACTTTTATACTCAAATTTTGGACTGTCCTCAAACAAAAAAAAATGAGTAGCGAACTTGTAAATAAATAAAACAAAATTTGGGCTGCCTTCAAGTAAAAAAAAAAATAAAGTGCCTATAGAATTCCCCTTCTATTATTATCCCTACCATTATAATACATCTTGAAAACATTCAAAAATGAGCCGTCATATGTATATTATCTGCCATTTACTAAAACAATTATGCCAAAAAAACTAAATTTTCTCTTTACTTTCATACAAATATAATTTTAAAGCTAAATTTAAAATTGTTTAGAAACTAAATTTAAAGAGAAAAATATATAAAAATATTTAAATTGTTTAACAAATCTTAATTTTAATATATTTAAATATTTGAATTACTTTTCAACAATGTCATAAAAATATTTATTTTACGTGCAATGCACGTAAATATATTAGTGTGAAACATAAGACAAGAACAAAACAACTTCCGTTTTGGATGTACTTTTGTATATTTTTTTCTGTAACGAAGATTTTTTTATAGTAGATGACATATCTATATCTAAATAATTATATTTTTTTTAGTAGGTTATTATTGTAAAAAAAAATATTGATAACACTACTATTTGAATTATATATCAGTACAAGCATCGGAACACACATGTTAGGTATGTAATGCGTTCGAGTTTCTGGACGTGGCTTATTGTCGTCCGGAACATCGATATGGTCTTTTTAGAACCGAACTATGCGTCGACCTTGTGTTCCATCCCCTCTCCCTTCATCTCCGGGTCATCGATATAGTCTTTTAGCGAGCTTGAAGTCGAGGTTCAAGTGCTTGAAGCCGTCCAACCCCTCACATCGACATATTTTTTGCCTTCACGCAGACGCTGACGTCCTCCAGGATGTACATATTATGCAAGGAGATGATCTTCTTATGAATAGTTAGTAAATAACATTTTTATCCATTAAATAACAATTTTTAAGCAAAATTGTGTTAGACCGAAAAAAATAGTAATACACTTTGACATTTCGGTATACATGTCAAGCTTAGAGCGTCTTCAACCCTGCCTTGTTATGTGTTGTTATTCTTAGGCATGCCCGGACTTAATATGAGGCTCATGAGGCAATTACCTCGGGCCCAACATTTTAGAGGCACCAATTTTTTTTCTCCTATAGTGTATGTAACTTTAAAATTTTAAAGGGTACAAACTTTTATAGTGTATGTAAGTTATGGCCTCTAAAAGTCAAGTATGGGCCTTGATTTTTTTGCAAAAATTAATTTGTATCATGGCCTCTAAAAATCTAAGTATGGGCCTTGATTTATGGGACACAAATTAAATTGTATGCCTAAAATCCATGGATTTAAAGCCACGGAAAGATTTAGAACCGAGAATGTTTTTAGGTTTTTTTCAGAGAGAGTCATGTGGTTGCCGGAACCAATGAGTTCTTTTTTTTTTCCTAGAAGAACTAATGGACTCAGTCTCTCCCTTTCTAGATGAGACTTTGATTATTTTTTAATATATAAATTGTTGTTGATTGTCTTATTTATGGTTGACTTATAATTTATTAGAAAAATATATTCTTATCTAATGCCTATAGTTATTCCTGTGGAGTCGCTCTAGTGGCCGCAATCGAACTATGAGTGAGTTTTATTCCTAAAAGACCTACTGAAATTGGTCATTTTCCATTATGCGAGTTTTATAATTTATTTATATTTTTTTGTATAAATTGTTGTTGATTAACTTCATCTGTGGTTGACTAATTTATTGAAGATAAAAATATTCTTGCCATTTAATTGCATATTTATTAGAAAAATATATTCTTATCTAATGCCTATAGTTATTCCTGTGGAGTTTATCTAGTGGCCGCAGTCGAACTACAAGTGAGTTTCATTCCTAAAAGACCTACTGAAATCGGTCATTTTCCATTATGCGAGCTGTATAATTTATTTATATTTCTTTGTATAAATTGTTATTGATTATCTTCAATTTATTGAAGGAAAAAAATTGCTCTTGCCATTTAATTGCATATTTGTTCCTATTGAGACTGAAATCAACTAACACAGGGACTGAGAATGTATTTTAATATTTGTTGTTGAGTGTTTATTAGTCGTTAATTATTATTATTTGTTGGGAAATTGTGATAATATCATTGTATCATGGTTGATGGAAATATATATATATATATATATATATATATATATATATATATATATATATATATATATATATATATATATATATAATTGATGATTTGGAACTAAAGTTATTGCGAAGTGTATTGTCTAGAACAAGAACTAGAACTAGACAACCAACTTTACAATGCCTTTGCCATGTCATGCCATGACGCATTCATAATTTATTTGATATTTGTATTGTAGAATGATTTTTTAAATGAAAGTTTGTTATTCATATATGGCAACAACATTTTTCCAAACACACAAAAGGGTTGGAGATGCTCTCACCGAAGGGCCAAGTCATAACACCACATTCTTAAATCGGGAACAGATCAGCTGTCCCTCATCAGATGTTCCAATCCTCTCTCCCTCTATGATATATGAGCCCAATAGATAAAACTAACAAAAAAAAATTATATGTCATGTAATAGAGGAAGAAAAGGGTTGGAACAGCTGATCCGGAATAAATTTTTTTATAATGGCACATCAAAAGTTGATGAGGGCTAACCAAGATTGGGGCTAGCCCATGTTTGAGGAAAAATTACTCGGGCTATCCAATTTTTCTACTCATGGGGCTGTCCCAACCCCACACCCCCAAACCCCAAATTTCACTCTCATTTCTAAATTTCACTCTCTCTCTTCCAAAACCCTAGCTTTTTTCTTCTTCTTCTCTCCATCTTCTTCTTCTTCTTCTTCTTCTTCTCCACCATTTCCATTCTCACATCTCCATCAAAATCCTAGTTTTTTCTCATCTTATTCTTCTTCTCCACCATTTCCATCATTACCATCTCCATCAAAATTCTAATTTCCTTCTCATTCCCAATTTCGATGACACCCAAAAAATTAAATAAACATAAAATGCATGAAAATAAACCTTAAATACTTCTTTCCTCACAAAGAATGTATGGAAATAAACTCTAAAATGCATATTTCACTCTATTATCAAGATTGAAATAAACCCTAACATATGTTTTTTTATTCAGGAATTCCGATTTTAGGACTGCCAGGAATTGTGGCAGTCCTGAAAGTGACTTGCTGTACTGGCAGTCCTGAAAGGAACTTACTGTACAATAAGTCACTTTCAGGACTGCCACAATTCCTGGCAGTCCTCAATACTTACAGCAAGTCCCTTTCAGGACTGTCACAATTCCTGGCATTCCTCAATACTTACAGCAAGTCCCTTTCAGGACTGCCACAATTCCTGACAGTCCTCATTACTTTTAGGACTGCCAAAAATTGTGACAGTCCTGATATAAACTTGCTCAACAAATCGATTTTTTCTAGAATTAGGGTTTCATCCATAATTTCTTCTATTAATAAAAAAAAATTGATTAATTGATAAATAAATTAATAGATTAATAGATTTGATAGATTTGATAACCTAATTTCTTCTACAACTAGGGTTTGGAGAGAAAAAAATATGAGCAATTAGAAGAGGGCAAAAAAAAAACTAGGATTTGGAGAAAGATATTATTTTTGTTTTTTCTTCTTCTTGTTCTTGTTCTTGTTATTGTTCTTCTTATTATTCTTCTTTGTTCTTTAAATTTTTTCAGTGGCAAACTTGTAAATAAATGAAATTTAAGAATAGGCCAGTCATGATCAAGTTTTGACGTGCCCTTATACAAAGGCTAATTATATGGGCACATCCAAAACTTATCATGGCTAGCCCGGATTGTGGCTAGCCCAATTTTTTTGTTTTTCACAAGGCTAGCCCAATTTTTTGATCTTGGCTGTCCCAAATTTCCCTTCCCCCAAACCTATTATTTCTAGTTCATTTGCAAAATCCCTTCTCTCTCTTCCAAAAAGCCTCACCCCCTCACCCATTATTTCCACTCCAGTATTCATCTTCTCCTCCGCCAGCAGTCGTCGTCTTCTCCTTCGCCCTCCTCCTCTTTCGAAGAAGACCAATGGCACCGAAAGCTTCCTCACAAATAAGGTACTCATTATTTCTAAAATTTTCCCCATCCGAAACCCTAGAATTAATCTCGTGTGCATTACGTTTCATTCATTATTTTAATTGCAAGTATTTCGATGGGAATTAAAGTCTTTTAAATCAAAATAGCACTCACGAATTGAGAATGTCTGTGTCGACATGGACTGCCCGACCAACTGGCAGTCCAATCCGTATCGTGGACTGCCAGAAGAATGGGCAGTCCAAAGTTACACATGCTGTGACTTGGACTGCCCATTCTTCTGGCAGTCTAACATACAGACTGGACTGCCAGAGAGTTAGGCAGTCCAAAGTTACACATGCTGTACTTGGACTGCCCATTCTTCTGGCAGTCCAACATAGAGACTGGACTGCCAGAGAGTTTGGCAGTCCAAAGCTACACAATGTTGTGAGTTGGACTGTCCATTATTCTGGCAGTCCAACATACAGACTGGACTGCCAGAGAGTTGGGCAGTCCAAAACTAAACATGCTGTGACTTGGACTGCTCATTCTTCTGGCAGTCCAACATAGAGACTGGACTGCCAGAGATTTGGGCAGTCCAAAGGTATACATGCTGTGAGTTGGAGTGCCCATTCTTCTGACAGTCCAACATACAGGTAAGACTGGCAGATTGTTGGGCAGTCCATAGTTTTACATTTCAATATCTAATTAAGATTAAATATTAGTCATGAGAAGAAGAGAAATGAGAAGGACGTTGAGGCCGGGCCTAAAAGAAAACGTCCTACAGCATCAGATCGCAAGACGCGTGAAGCTGGTAGAGTTCTCGATAAAACGATAACAATCAGAGAACCAGAACCAGTCTCACAGATAAGAACCCGTGGAACAAAACATGTTGCAAGTCGTTCGAAGAAGCCGGTGAATCGTCATGATGATTCCTCGGATGATGATGATGTACCCGTTGCTCGAAAGAGAGGTGACGATGGATCCGGTCCTTCTCATGTAGCTGAAAAAATGGAAGATTTTTGCCCAATTGGTTGCTCGATATTGACGTCAATCGAGAACCACATTTCTTATCAGATCTGGAAGGATCCGGTTAGTTGATTACCTTAAATATAGAATAACTATTCAAAAAAATACTTGTATTTAATATCGGAAGTTTGTTTTTAATTTTTTTATCTGCAGAAAAGCTCGCGCCTTTTGAGGGTAATAAACCATGCGAAGATGTGCAGTACGTGGGGATTTGACAAGTTGAAAGAGAGTGTGAAGGCAAAAATCACCCCCACCAGATTGCAAAATTTGGCAAAATACTCGTATCAGATATTGGACCACGCAATGATATTTGCGTTTATGGAGCGTTGGCATCCATAAACCAATAGTTTCCATCTCGCAGACGGAGAATTGACAATCACCCTTGATGATGTCCACCACATTTTGGGACTTAGAGTTGACAGTTGTCAAACGGCGATGGATTATTCTGAGGGTGACTTCGAATACTCAGTCAATAATGATACTAACTATGTGATACTCAGCTAACAAAATATGATATATTGCACAGTCATATATTTCTTTCATTCTTATATTGCACAGTCATAAAAGATACTCAAAATGTGATACTCAAGTGACAATAAGAGACACTCATATATTTCTTTCATTCTTCTATGCAAAATGTTACAAAATGTGATATAATTCTTCCATTATTCTATGCAAAATGTTACAAAATGTGATATATTGCTTCCATTCTTCTATACATCAGTTAATTAATACATCGTAGTGTCCCTCCGGCCTTGGTATAGGTTCCACGTAATTTGTGATCTTCTTGTAAGCATTTATAGCATCGGTGTATGGTGCTATCCAGGCGATCGAATCTTCCGGAGCATGTTTATACCAAACTGACGCAGGGGGAGGAATAGGAGAGTGACCGATCAATCGCGGGATAATTAAGTGATTTTTGTCGAGTCCAATGGTATATAGATTGGATATACTGTAGTCCGCGGGAGGAGCACACATTGGAAAGAATGTATTATTGATGTTCTGGGAAAGAACGATAATTGGTATCTTGTACTTGTTAGCGAATAAATATGCAACAGAAGGTACGTCCAAGTAATGTTCTGGTCCAGTGGTTTGGGTATCGCACGGAATGCTTGTCAACAATTCTCCAACATCTTCTATACCAAGTATTTTGCTGTAGAATGGAAGACGAGACACCAACTCAGAATATTGCTCTGCTCTGACTTGTCTCCATCCGTCTTTGGGGGGGGGGTAGCCTAGATGTCGTGCAAGCACATAAAATCCACAATGTTCGTCTTTCGGCACATCATCTATAGACCAAATATATTCCCGTATGGTGGGCAAAAAAGCACCAATGTACACATCAGGCGCTGTAACAACACTCTTTTTCTGCTTCTTTCTGTGAGTAGGAAGCTTGTTCATCCTCTTCGGAATGACTACATTTTCCACGCTTCTTTCAATATGCTCAAAGATTGAGGGTTCTCGCTTAGTATCATGGAGCTTCTTCTTATGTGTTCTTTTTGGCGGTCTACCCTTCGGAGCAATGACAATAGATGGCTCATGTAGACGACTTCTTGCCGGATTGCCAAGTTCATGGATTTTAAGCTCAATAGACCTCCTCTCGGGTTCTAGTGCGGCACACCATCTTGCATGAAGAAGTTTTATCTGTGGCATGGAAAAGAAATCATCATGAATGTCCACTATAGGCATGATCGACATCTGTCTCCAACGTTGATCAACGACCACTATTGGAACAGGTCTACATTGACGTCGATATTCGTTGATCTCGTGTGCACAAGGGAGGCCGAGATAATGTCGATATGCACAACCACATACTTCGGTATCGAACCCGACTGAATTTGCACGACCAATCTCAGGAAGTACGTAGTAAATTCAATGCAGAGTAGGACACTACATGGATTAAATCTGTCACCCTCATTTTTCGTATTTCCTGTATTTCGTATTTGTACTCGTAATTTGATTTTGGCACGTATTTTATTTTCTCGACTTGTGGATTTGGTTTCTCGTAAATGGGTTTTGGACCATGGCTTGGTTTTATTTTGTGGAGTTGGTTTGGTTCATCATGAGTGGAACACCTTAGCCTATTCTCCACTTCCATTCCATCACAACCACCATCATAAATCTCCACATACTTTTCTCTCTCCTCTTTATTTTTTATTTACTTCTCCAACTTCTTCTTCTTCCTTCTTCCACACAACACCATCACCTATAGGCAAGTGCACCTTGCCACCACATGAGAACTACTTTTTATTTGTCTATTAGCTAGATTAGGCCATAGAGATCAACATTAGAACTTGACATTTTGTGATTTGGAGTTTCCATTGTTCTAGATCTAGATTTTTACTATTTTCGGATTTGCATGATTTTGATCTATTTAACTTGGATTTTAGTTTGTTTTGATGCTTCCATGTGGAAGAGAATTCAATTTTACTCAAGTTAGAGCTTTGAAAATCTAAATTTCGTTTTGATTTGATCAAGTTATGAAGTTTTGAACTTGGAGTTCTTGGAGTCTTCTTCTCGGCCTGGAGAAGAAGACAGCAGCCTGCGCTCTTTAGCGCAGTGCTGGATTGCGCATCCCCCTCGGCCAGCGCTCTTTAGCGCAGCGCCGACTGTGCAGCTTGCCTCTTGGCGAACTGCGCTCAACCCGAGTGCGCATGGATTCTTGCGCAGTCTGTTCTTGCGCAGTCTGCCCATGCGCAGTCCACTTCTGCACAATCCATCCATGCGCAGTCCGTCCCTGCGCAATCTGACCCTGCGCCATCCATTCCTGCGCAACCTGATCCAGCGCAATCCATCTGCTGCGCCATCCACTCCTGCGCAGCTCACCCCTGCGCAGTTGGCTCCTGGCGCACTTGACTCCTGCGTAACCCGACCCCAGGGACCCTTGCGCAATTTGTCCAATCATGGAGATTTAGTTTTATTTTCTTTAAGCTTGACTCTTCTACAGTCCTGTGTATTGATATTTTATTAGATATTTTACGCCCATTTTATATCCTTACGCCTTTTGTCATGAACTTGATTTTACTTAATATGTTTGGAATGACTATTGTACATGGCTTGATATGGCAAGGAACTTGCATAACACGACAGTGATCCGTAGTGGTGCACTCCTGACATGACCAACCTGACTTGATAGTGGCCCGTGGCGGCGCACTCCTGACTTGACTTGACTTGACTTGACTTGATAACTTAACTTGACCTGCCTTGACACCGTGGGTGGTTCTTTCTTGCTTGCTTGTTAAATCCACTTGTCCAGTCTTATATCATGTCTAGGATGGGACTCCTGAGTACCACGGTCAGGAGTACCTACTAAAATGGATTAAGGCTAATAACTAGAATAATTCAGTAGTCATGAGAGATTTCCCCAGTTATAGGCAATCCCGTTATCCCGGCCGCAATTGTTTGGACTTGTAGCCTGCCGTCGAGTAGGGCACATTTCCAGCTCACCGTCGTGTGGGGCACCTAATTATTGATAACTGCTTAATGAATTCAAATCGTCTGTATAACCTGGATTAGCTGCAGGACTTGTGGCTGGAGGAACATCTCATTGCATCTTGCTAGTAACTAGGCTTGTGATAACCCTAGTTAGTTAATGTAGAAAGCCATAGGCAATGATTGGCCGTGATCGCTTGGATGGAGTCTAGTCCAGAATAGTATTGTCTAGAATCGATTGATTGTAAGATTGTACCAGAATGATAGAATGATTGTCACTCCAGATTGTTACTAGACCTGATTTCTTGTATTTATCTTGCCGATAAATGGTGAGAGAAACCAAGTTCCGTTCAGACGAAGGGTTACAACCCCGGTCCTTGTTTGGTTTACGGGTTGTAACCTGGCCATCTGAATAGTCCCATGGTTATCTCATCGTATATCATCCTGTCATGCTTTTCCATATGTCCTGTCTTTTTAGTGATTCTATACAAAATTGTCTTTTATATTACCCATCATGCTTTTCTTAAATTACTGTCTTTTATTATGTAATTATATTATTGTGCTGATTGCTGGTTTTTGTTCTTATTTCGTGGCCTCCTTTGTGGCACTTGCTCTTTCTGGGGTCTGACCCAGCTGGTTTTGTATGGCCAGATACCAGAGCAGCTCCAGAGGATCTACCTGTCTTCCAGCCCGATGGTGAACACTAGACGGAACCCGGGCAACGAGTGGGTTTTCTATTTTGTTTTGCTCACTCTATTGTAAAAATTATTCTTTTGAGGCGTTTAGTCGACGAGCACCTGTTAGCTCGATGCACTTTTATTTACTGTCTGCCTACGGGCTGCAAGCATGATTGGCAACTCGAGGTTGATCATGTATGACTTAACTCTTGCTAGTCCTTACATTTTGTACGACTAGCTTCATGATCATCTGGATATGTAATGTTTGGGACGCCTTACAATTGTATATTTGGTGATCTGATATCTTGTGATTATTATTAGTTGGTTGAGATTGAGACAATAGGATAATTTTATGACCCTAAGGGACTGATGGCTTGTAGATAAACCCTCACATATCTAGACAGCCGTGACCGTATAGTGAGATGGATTCCATTTCATTATACGTAGCTGGCTATGTTTGCCCCCGCTCTCCAGTATTTTGGTTCTGGGGCGTGACAAAATCAGACAAGAGATGTTCTTTCTTATATCGATGCATCACAATATTGAGGCTCATCTCAAATGAAGCCTTTATCTCATTCACGGTCGAATTGGTCATTTGATTGATTGCTTCCCAAACTGACACAAAACCCCCGACCGATGAACGCAGATGTCTTTTCAGTCTTGAATGTGATCCTTCGACACGGTTGGTAGTGGTCGTGCCGTAATGTTTCACCGTATTCGTCCATGCCAAGACACAATTTTCTTTATGTGGATCAAGCCATGTGTATTTGATATAAGATATACATGCCGGGTTGCTCTTTTCCTACTGCTCTTTGAAGATGTACCATATTGCGTCGAAAGTTTCCTTAGTACTTGCTCGCCATACAAGGGTCCAATCTCTGTAGAATTCTTCGAAGCGTTCCATGTCGACTTTGCCATCTACTTTCTCGAACTTTATCTTGCATTGTGCTTGAATATTTCGATTTACATGCCAAGTGCATAATAATCTACGAGCATGAGGAAATACGATATCAATAGCATTCATCAATGCATATTCCCGGTCGGTGACAAAAACAGACGACTCTCTCTGTCCAGTGTAAAGTGACTTCAACTTTTCCAAAGCCCATGTATAGTCCTCTACTGTTTCGTTCTTCAAGAAACAAAAGGCAACTGAAAATGTTTTACCGGTAGAAGTAAACCCGACAATGTGAAAAAGAGGCATCTTGAATTTATTAGTCTTGTAGGTGCAATCAACAACCAAGACATCGGCGAAGGACCGTGCCAATTGTGTGCAATCCGGATGGGACCAAAACATAGAAATGGCTTCATTGCTCTGCGAAAGTCTTCTATGGTATTCCACGTAATAATTTTTGGCAAGTACCTTCAACACTTGCTGCATCGCCATTCTTCCTTTTAGAGTATTTGTTCTCGACCTAGCTAGTGCATTGTATATTGTCCCCAAACTGGACTTGTTCTTATCATTCTTCTCACGCAGCACGAAATAAATTTCTTTAGGACCAACTCCGGAAGTTGACAATTCTTTAACTAACTTTTTCTCATCGCCGTTCAATCTTCTAGCGTAGGGATGACCAACAAGCGTGTCCGACACAGGATGATTGTGCATCCCATTCCTCACCACAACTGTCCACTTCTCGTCATTTTTGCACCCCAACACTAACTTGAATGGACAACCACATTTCCTTGTCCCTGCCGCTTTCTTCTGAGATTTTATTAGGAGAAGTTCATCTTTTTTACGATGATCCCTATACTGCCCACCTCTTTCACAACCAAGATCTACAGTTTTTCGATTCGGCCGGTGCCGTAACGACCTTGAAATGACAAGGATTGTGTTCGATCGCCTTCCAACTTCTCTGCACCATTCTAATGCTTCGTCGTAAGATTCAAAAATCATATCCGTCGAGAATATATTCCTCAAATCAATGCACATAGGAGATGGGGTACCCTACAATAAATTTTTGAATTTTTTTATAACTAAATCAACGACAAGTGCAAAGACAATATCCAATTCAGGACTCACATTGCAGTTAAACTAGACTGCCACAAATTCTGACAGTACTAAGTGCTTGATGGACTGCCAGAAAGTGTGACAGTCAAGTTGTTCATACGCTATTCAACTGGACTGCCATACTTTCTGGCAGTCCATAGTACTTTATGGACTGCCAGGAAGTGTGGCATTCCAGTTGTTCATACGCTATTCAACTGGACTGCCACACTTTCTGGCAGTCCATAGTACTTTATGGACTGCCAGGAAGTGTGGCAGTCCAGTGGAGCAAAAGATTAACTTCTGGACTGCCGCACTCTCTGGCAGTCCACCAAGTACATGGGACTGCCTGAGTGTGTGGCAGTCCAAATGTCGACTACGAATTGTTGTACGTAGGTAGGTCGGAGACCTACAGAGAGTTCTTCGGAGAGAATGTTGTGTTCTTCGGAAGGACCAGACTGATCGATTGCTAGATTTGACGTTCCTATTTCTTCCATATTTCCTACATTATGATAAAACCTTCAATAATTAGGAATGAACAATTTTTAAACAAATATTGCCATCTAGTAGTCGAAAACATACCGAGTACTAGGAATATTCGTTGATAATTATTCTACGTTTCAAGACAAGAAGATTGAGTGGGGGACAAGAAGAATATTCTAGGGTTCTTGGAAAAGTGGAAATGGAACTTTAGAGAAGAAGAAGACAAAAGGGGATATTTTTCTTTTTGACTTTTATACTAGAAAGTGGGATAGCCATGATCACTTTCTTCAATGACAAACTTGTATATAAACTAAACTTCAAAATAGGCTAGCCATGATAAGAGCATCTCCAACCCTATTGTCTTGTTAAGTGTTGTGAGTCTTAGGTGGCTCCTATGTGGCATGAGCAACAAGACAATGTCTTGTTTATGTGACAAAATTATATCTCAAAAGACAATGAGATAGAAAAACTCTCTCCAATACAAAAGTATTGAGAAGACAATAAAAAATATTTTTTCCAACTTTCAAGGTAACTTTTAAGACAACTACTCATCTTCTTTCTTTTTTCTAATATTTTTTATTCATAATTGATGACATGGAAGAGAAGACATTGTCAAGTGCATTATCTAGAACAAGACAATCAACTTCACAATGTCTTCTTTAATTTTTGTCACATAAGCTTCACAATTGACTTGACAATTGCATTGGAGAAGAACTTTTGAATAAAATTTTGTCATTCCTATGTGGTATTAACTTTTTTCCAAAGTCACAATAGGGTTGGAGATGCTCTAAGTTTTGGATGTGCCCATATAATTAGCCTATAAAAAATCCGGAACAACCGACCGGTCTTCCTTAAATCCCATCCTTGACTTGGGCCTGCAACAATACAAATCATCCAACACAAACCCAAATCATACGGTGAGAGAGAGGAAGAAAAGAGTCGAACACATGGCGGGCATGGCCGGAGGAGAAGAGGAGGAGATGGAATCTCTCCTCCAATGGGCAGCCACAATCGGCATCTCCGATTCACCAACCGCTTCTTCTTCTGCTTCTTCTTGTTTGGGTCACTCTCTCTCCATCTCCACTTTCCCCAACAACGGCGGGTGAGTAAATCTGACACGGACACGGACACGGACACGGCCAACACATATGAGGTCGTCTATGACAACTATTGTTATTATTACTCGAAGGAGGGGGATGGCGGCGGCGCGGGAGCTGAGGAGAGGAGAGCCGGTCCTAAGAGTGCCGAGAGCTGCTATTCTCACCACGGACAGCGTCGTAGCTGCTGACGAGAGGATAGCTTCCTGCGTCAGGAAGCACTCACATCTCTCCTCCACCAAGGTGAGCTCAGTCGGCTTTACTGGACAAGTCAAAAACCTAATCTTTGTTATAAAGGAGCTTAGTGTTTTCTTACTTCCTTCCTTCCTTTCTTTTTTTTTTTCTTTCCCTTTTATAGAAAAAATAACTGCCCCAAATATGAAGAGGAAGTAAATCAATTTTGATACCGAGATGGTTACTTTTGATTCCTTTTTCTTGACCCATGTAGCTGAATATTGAGTAGAAATCACACCGGAACAAGTTTGATACAGAGAGTTGGTTAGTTTGAGTCCTTTTTTCTCTCTCTTGGTTTTGGCATATGGATACTTACGGTTGCCAATGTAGTTGGTTATTGAGTAGAAATCGCGTCTGTGTTTTTTTGTTTTTTTGTTTCTGACCTTCTGTTGATCTGGGTATGTCGGTACTTTCCTCTGTAGCTGTATTTTGAATAGAAACTGCAGTGAGACCATGGTTGTTAAAAGCGCGCCTGGGCATGCATTTCCGCAAGAAGCGGAATCCCAAGGGAGGTTGTTAAGTTTAACACTGTTTTGTTTGGTTTATTAAGTTAGCTGAAATGTAGAGTAGAAACAAGGCCGGTCCAGGGGTAAGCCTAGCAAGACTTGGTGCTTGGACAACTCCCTTTTATAGGACAACACCCCAGGTCATTTGGTTTTCTTAGGACCGGCCCAGCGCAAACCCAACTTAAACCTATATCTTTTCAACAGGGGTGAAGGGCAACCAAAATTAGCTCCGGCTAAGGCAACCCAACCCCCGGGACCAGCCCTGAGTAGAAATCACAGCGACGCTAGTTTGATAGAGTTGTTCGGTTTGCATCATTTTTTTTTTTTGGATTTCGGCATGTAGGTACTTGCCCATGTAACTTTATATCGATAGAAATCATGGTGAAACAAGTTTAATGCCGAGCTGTTTGGGTTCTGTCCCTATGTTTTAATTTTGGCATGTTCGTACTTGCCCATGTAGCTGAACATTGAGTAGAAATCACATAGAAAAAGAAGTTTGTTACTGAGTTGTTTGGTTTGTGCTTTTTCTTTGGTTTTGGCATGTTGGTACTTGACCATGTAGCTGAATTATCTGAAATTGCAATAGAATCAACTTTTCAAATTTCTATATTGATATTGATTTGTCCGTGTTTGATATTTCTCCACTTTCCTAAGTACTGCTTTTGATAGCAAGAGCTGCCTGTATTTTGAGTTTGAATTTACAGTCTTTTTGGCTTGATTTGGGCTACTTGCCCTTGTAGCTGATTTATTTGAGATTATGATATACGTCATCAAACAAATTTCATGTCCTTATCTAATGCAATTACTGCTCTTGATATTAATTTATATGTAATTGCGATGATTCTGTTTTCCTAATGACTACTTCCAATACTGATTTGTTTTATAGTTTTGAAAATGAATCTTTTTGAGCTTGGTTCTATATATTTCATGTAACTGGGTGATGTGGGTGTAGCTGAATTCCAATACCCCCCACCCCAGCCCTCCACCCCACCCGCCCCACCCACCCAACACCGTCAATGTCATATGCGTACGAGTTTCAGTTGGTAATGTTGAGTTTCCGCCAGGTTTTTGGAGGTTGGTAAGTTCTGTCTGATACTTGACCATAATTCCGAAAGTTGGCTGGAACTCAATATTATTGGTTGAACCTAGCAAACATGATATTGGCTGATCTATATCTTATTTAAAAGGTTTTTAATCATGTTGCTAAAGGCATCATTTGTAGAAGATTGTGCAAACGGGCAAACCAAAGGAAATTTAACGAAACTCTACTTGTTGCTTGAAGAATGCTTGATGAATCCACTGTAACTCTCCGTCCCGGAATCTCATGAACCATGATCCATCACTAAAAAGAATAAAAAAAAATACAATGACCCTCCCTATGTTTCATGAGTATTACAAGGACTACCCCTATTCCGAAAATAATTACACTGGCCACTTCTCTCCTTTATAAATTTTATAAAACATAGGAGTGGTCTTCTATAGAAAATATGAACTATAGTGGTGGTCCGTGAAATTAGTTTCAAAGTAGGAGTGGTTTATGTAATAAGTGTAAAACATATGGGTAGTTAACGTAATTTGCCCAAATAAATCTCTCAATGTTACCTCTCAAGAAAATATGAAAGATATAATTTCCTTTCACCCAATATTTATTATTGAGATAAGACTCAAATATAACCCGTAACATTCTTTTATCTGAAGAAAATTATGCTTTAAGAAAATCAACAATGTAGCTCTAATAGTTAAGAATCATTATGTTAACTGATAGACGAGAACAATCTCAGATATTACAGGCCTATTTGGTTATGTTTTATAACTCAGATTTTTGAGTTGTAAAACCAAAGTGGCAGAAAGTTGTATTTGGTTCTACATCTCACAAAAGTAAGTTTCGAAAAAACTTTTCCAAATGAGTTGTTTAAAAACAGTTTTCTGAGAGCAACCAAAAGCTCTTTTCAGAGTAAGCTCTCAGATTTTTTTTGCACATTCTTCCAGGTCCCCGATTTCCGATTTCTCTCCAGGGGCGGGGGTCCCCCCACCTTCTCTCCCCCACTCTCTTTCTCTCTTCCCTCTTCCCCTTCCCCAGTTCTCTGAATTCTCGGCAGATCTTAGGCAAGTCCAAGTGGAGCACCACCGCCGCCATGCAGCTCTCCGGCTGCCCCCCCCCCCCCCCCAGCCCGATCTCGCCTCCCACCGCTCCCATTGTGCTTGAAGCGCCAACACCAGTCGTAGTTCTCCTGGACTGACGGAGTGGCGGGTTTAGGCGACGGAGGCCTACACCGTCGGCTCGCTGCAGTGGGACTGTTTGTGACAGCGTCTCGAGCGCGTCAGAGAACTCATCCTCCTCCTTCTTGAGTTTCCGGTGGTTTGACTTCCTTCCGGTAGGACGATCTGGACGAAGAAGGAGGCTCCGACGAGGATCGAAGCTGCCTCCGCCACCGTGAACTTCGTCCGCGAGATCGAGCTTCAAGCGGTAGCAGTAGCATATCTCGTGTTTGCTCCGACCTGACCTTCTCCATCGTCGACGACGACACCGAGACCTTCGTGGCTTCGCCTAAGACTTTCCATCCGACTCGACGACGACGACACAACGTTTGGTTACGACACAACAATGTTCTAAATTTTGCTAGGCGGAATCGGTGCACCGGAGGGCCGACTACCGCCTAGTCGCCGAACTATTTTTTTCTGTATAATACGTATAGATATAAATAGTGTGTATGTGTTATAATAACACATAAGCTTATGTGCTCTTGTGGCTAGTGGGCTGTGCTTAAGTTACGGTGGTTTAGGTGGGGTTATGAGTTCGAATCTCCCTTTTTGTTTTTTCAGTTTTTTTTTCTTGACCTAACCCAATAAAAGAAGAGGAGAGGAGAGAGAGAATCTCATCCCCTCCCCTCCACTCTCCTCCTCTCCTCTCTCCACCCCTCCCCTCTCATGGAAGGCGGCATCGCAGCAGACGATAGTAGCAACAGACAGTAGCGCATCAGTATCAACAACAACAGGTAAGTACATAATTTTTTGAATTTTTTTAGAAATGTCAGATCTGATTTTTTTTCAATTTTTTTTTTCAAAATTTTTTTCTTCAAATTTTCAAAACAAAATTGGCCGCATATTGCCGCCTAGTCCCACCTAGGGCCGAAACCTGCCTAGGACTGTCGCCTAGAGGGTTTCCGGTGCGGTTGACGGCCGCCTAAACCGAAATTTAAAACACTGGGACAAAGTGAATATCATGGACCTAGGACACAGTGAAGATGTGTCAGACACGGTGTCCTCTATAAAGAACATTATTTTTTTATTTTTTATAATTTTTTTTCACAAAACTAACAATTTTGATTAAAAATATCATTTTCTGAATTTTTTTTACCAAATAAAATATTTAACATTCTTTTCTAAAAACTGTTTTCCAGATGAAAGTAACCAAACGCAAACTCAAAATATCATGTTCAAAAAACACCTTTATAACTTACTTTCATAAAACTATTTTCAAGAATTTTTTTTAGGAAGCATATCCAAACAGACCCTACATTTTCGCTACAGTCATTCGTTGAGCTTCTGTGATAAAACACTTATGAATGTTTCTGTACAGATATTAACTGTATGTTTATTGGCTGAGGTGGGAAAAGGCAGAAGTTCTGGATGGTACCCCTATCTTGTTCATTTGCCTCGCTCTTATAATACACTAGCAAACTTCACCCAATCCGAAATTCAGGCTTTGCAAGTACGGCTTTTTTACTCTTCTCTTAGTTAATACATTTTCTGCACTCTATACATGCCATCTAGCCTTACTAATTGTTTACCTGATTGTTAGGTCGAAGATGCCATCTGGGTGTCAGAGAAGGCTGTTCAGAAGTCTAAGTCAGACTGGAAAATGGCTATAGTCCTCATGCAAGAAATGGAGCTGAAACCACAACTTTTAACATTTAAAGCCTGGCTTTGGGCCTCAGCAACTGTAAGGGGCTTGTTTAACTTCAGTTGTGCCTCTTTATTTTCTTTGTTGGTTTAATGCTCTTTTAAAAGCAAATATTTTCTTCATGATGGCAGCTATCTTCTCGAACATTGCATGTACCATGGGATGATGCTGGTTGCTTATGCCCTATTGGTGACTTGTTTAATTATGCTGCACCCGAGGGGGAGACTTACTCAGAAGATTTAGAATCTCCGGCAGAATCTTTGCAATCTAATCTTTTTACTTCTGTCAAGTATAATGGTAGCATAGAGCAATTTGATTCAGAGCAGCCTGAGACGTACTCGCTGAGATTAACAGATGGTGGATACGAGGAAAGTACTGATTCTTATTGCTTTTATGCAAGAGAAAGATACAGAAAAGGAGAACAGGTAATTACAAACTATTTCCCGTTGGTAGAAAAAATAATAACTTATGATTCTGGTTTCTTGCATGGCACATTAGGGACAAGGAAAAGAAGATATTCTGCAATCATTATCATATGTTAAATATCACACAAATTGAGAACTAGTCATGCTGGTATCCATGATTTGTAGCATGTTGTGTGTATTACTCATACTGGGAAAGAGAAGCTAAATATTTATAAAACACTTATCCCAATAATATGTGACACACAATTTGACTCTATTTCTGTCATCCCTTGCATCATCTTGCAACCTAATCCTGGGAATGACTATGTTGAGAAAAGAAAACTTCAAATCATCTAGTGATCGGAAGCTCATTAGCGCATTAGCACTCTTCACATTCCAAAATCTCTAAATGAATCCCTAAAAGATTACTACGTACCAAATTTGTATGATTAAATCATAAACTTCATTTAAAAGATTAAATCATAAACTTCAAATTTGTATGTGTGCTTATGCTTGGCACCCCTGCCCTTGGTTGACCCTAAAATGAAACAACTAGAAACTTCAATGTGCGTGCATGTTTGAAACCTCTTTCATGATAAATATCCCATTTTAACAGGTTTAGTTTATGATATCTACACTTTTTCCATCTGTCTAATTATATTGTATTTATTCCAGAATGTGAAAGGGTGTGTAGTCTAGAAACTGTCTCCAATCATATTCCCATCGTAGCCATCATAGTTTCTAAAACATTTGTTGATGAACTACAATACTCCCAACCACCAACCCTCTTGTGGTCTTGCTGAAACACAAATAACCTCCTCAAGGTTTAAACAAATCAACAACCTTCACTGTCATGTCCCAGAACCAGAATACTGGCAGGTGGGGACGGACAAGGCCAGCTACGTGATACCAAAGTACGCCAGTACTCTGAAATCACGTATAAGCTGTCAAGACATGGGGGTTACTTCTACAATCCAACAGTCGATCCTAGGTCAAGCAACCTAGGTATCTCAATCACAGGCAATTATACAATGTACAAGAAGTATGATCATCAGACATACAATAGTAAAGCGTCCCAAACCATTTATATATGGATGATCATGAAGTTAGTCATACCAAAGTAGAGAACTAGCAAGAGTAATAGTCATACATGATAAGTTCTAGCTATAGTCTAGAATACGTACATCATGTTTTGGTCCGTAGACTAAATGTCAAGATCAAAAAACACGAGCTAAACACGTGCTCGAAGGCTAAACGCCACAAAAGAATAATGTACATAGCTAGTGGAAGAATGATAAGAAACCCACTCAGGTACTCTGGTGCTTCGGATGGTCACCGTCGAGTAGATGGTGCGGAAGATCCCTTGGGCTCCTCTATCAGATCTGGCCAAACAAAACTAGTGGGGTCAGACCCCAAATAGCAAGTACCACAAAGGAAGCCAAACTATGGACTAAACCCAACAATTGCTAACACAGCAATGGTTAGGGAAAGCAATAAGTAAATGCAGATCGAGACTCGTGCACTACCAATGCACTCATCCCGAGAATGGAAAAGACAATAAGCAAAGCAACCTGGAGCATAAAGTAATTCATGTGTGACATAAGGTAGACTGTGTACATGTAAAGTAGACGGAAGCATGTGAACATGTAAGATAAACTGGACATGTAAACATGTTAAGTAGCCAGGTCGTGAGAACATGGTGACCCAGTATAGGGATCATGTAGGACTTGTGGGATAACTGGACTTGCGAGCATGAGATGTAACTAGGGCATGAGAGCCTGTAAGAACTATATAGAACGACAATGATAAGATGACTTGGAAACTGTTCCAGAAGCCAAGTTACAACCCGTAAGCCAAACAAGGACCGGAGTTGTAATCCTTCTCCTGAACAGAACTTAATCTCCAATCAATGTTTAGCATAAGATCATGTAGAATATGTAAGTACTGAATAGGACGACAAATGATAAGATGACTTGGAAGCTATTCCGGAAGTTAAGTTACAATCCGTAAACCAAACAAGGACCGGGGTTGTAACCCTTCTCCTGAACAGAACTTAGCCTCCGATCATTCATCGACAAAAGTAAAGCATAAACAATAATGTACTGAAATAAACATACGGACACTGCCTAGACAAAACTAAACTGGACTGGACTACATCCATCAATCACGGCCAAGCAATGAGTACGGCTTTATACATTAGCTAACTAGGGTTGTCACAAGCCTAGTTACTACAAGATGCAATGAGATGTTCCAGCAGTCACAAGCCCTGCAGAATATCCGAGTTATCTTTCTGCAGGTTGAAAGAGTTGTATTAGGTGACTTGGGGGTACAACACATGACAATGTGCTGGAAATGCGTCCTACTCGTCGGCAGGTTACAAGTCCAATTAAAGCGTCCAGATAACGGGATTGCATGTGACTGAAAAATTTCTTTATGAGCTACTTGATCAATCTAGTCGTTATCCTCGTCAAATTCAGTATGAATCCCTGACCGTGGTAATCAAGAATCCATATCCTAGACATGATGCAAGACGAGATATGTAGCTTGTGCACGCATACACAAAGAATTTAACCACGGTGTCCAAAAGAGTTACATTAGCAAAGGGGAAATAGCCGTTGCAACAACATCTTGATTAAGCATGCCATGTTTAGGTTTACTTGTCATGTACAGAGTACTTGTCAAGAGTGCGTCTCTACGGACCACTATCATGTAAGGCAAAGAAAAGACATACTTGTCAAGAGTGCGCCTCTACGGGCCACTATTATGTAAGCAAGGAAAGACATGTTCAAGAGTGCACCACGACGGGTCACTATCATGTAAGCAAGGAAAGACATGTTTAAGAGTACACCACGATGGGTCACTATCTAGTATAAGCAGAGAAGTAAGGTGTAATATAAGTGCACCACAACGGGTCACTATCATGTAAAGCAAAGAAAAGACATAAATCATGTGTGCACCCCGACGGGCCACAATCATGCTAAGCAAGGAAGAGAAATGGCAACAAATATAGCATGTAAGTAAGAACTTGTCCAAAAAGGGGTATTATGGCATGGAAGAGGGAATAAATAAAAGTAACAACTTGGCATAGATCAAATATTAAATATGTGCTAGTATCAAGTGTAACAAGGGTGTACAATCATTCTCTAACTGTACAAAATTATCTAATCATGTTAAGGAAATTCATTTTCGTTAAAGGAAATATCATATTCGGCCAAGTACAGAAAATATGCCAGAAGATCAAAACTAAGATTTAAATTAACAGCCGCATACGAACTCCAATAAGGTGAACTGAAAAATTTTTGAAGCCAAGACAAATGTCTACAAGCTTCGTGTCCGAGTATTTTTCAAGACTAACAACTGAATAGCTCAAATGGGCAAAACAGTCAAAACAATCATTCGTGCTAGGGCCAGCCAGCACGGGCCAGGGTGGCACCATGGCCAAGAAGGATGCCAAGGTCAGAATGGTGTGTCATGGATAGCATGCGCCCAAGGTCAACATGCTCCAAGGAGAGCATGCGCCAAGGATAGCATGCACTGGAAATGACATGCGCTCAAGACTATGCGCCTAAAGGCTATGCGACCAAGGGCATGCGCCTAGGACTAAACGTATCATGGAGACCATGTCCTAGGAAGGCATGCGCTCAGGGGTGCATGCGCCTACATGATGGAGACATGGTGCACTGGAAGACAAGCTTGGAGACTAGCCTCCATGGCTAAGTGGACGCATACCAAGAGCTATGCGCCCAAGCAGAATGAAACATAATGCCTCAGACACATATTAAAGACTATGCGCCCAGGCGGGGGAAAATGCTTTGGGCGCATATCAAGAGCTATGCGTCCGAGCTGAATAAAGCAGGGTGCCTTGGGCGCATATATAGGACTACGCGCCCAAGCTGAAGAGCCATGGGCGCATGTAAATGACCATGCGCCCAAGCTGAAGGAAGTAAGGTGCTTTGGGCGCATATATAGGGCTATGCGTCCAAAGGAAAGGCTGCTATGGGCGCATAAAAAGAGCTATGCGCCCAACACTGTTCTTCTTCTCCCTGCCGAGAGCATGAGTTCATGTAACCCATGAACTTCCAATGTTCACAAATCACTCAAAACAATTCGAAATCCGGATTTTCAAAGGTCTAAATTGGGTAGAACGAAATTCACTACAACATGGAACAATCAAAACTTAAAAATAACAAAGTTTGATAGATCAAAACCCAAGAATTTCGAAAGTAAAGTAAACTTAGATCTATAAGAAATTATCCACCAAAATCAAAAATGCTAAGTACTAAAGAGGCTTATAATCATGTAAGGAAGAGTTTAGAACAAACAAAATAACATTTGTCCAACATTTGGCAAGACCTACTTGTCTTAGGTTGGAGGAGAAAATGAAAAGGAAGAAGATGGAGAGAAATGAAATAATGGAGGAGAGAGAGAGAAGTTTGGGTTTTATACAAAACTATCTCATCTCAAACCAACTAAACCAAACCAAGCCAAACCAAGTTGAACCAAACCAAATTAAACCAAGTCAAAATTAAACCAAAGCAAGGCTAAGAAAGATAAGTCAAAACACGGGTCACCTGACAAAGGTCAGAATTCCGTATACGTATACTGAAAATACGTATAACAAAAAACGAGAGTGACAGGCATGCCGTCGGCATACAATGGTATACTGACGATATGCCGGTCAAGGAGAAAACCTATAAGTTGGAATTTTTTTAAAATGTTCCGAAAACCAATAAAATACGAAATACGGTACAAAAGTACGTATCAGTATATAAATACCGATACTGTGAGACGAGTCTCACATTCACCCCCTACTTTTAAACCTTTATCCTACTTCATTAATAGAGAAATGATGATGAGAGAACTTAAAAGAAAGCCCATGTCCCAAATTTATCAAGGGTCACCTCCTCTAAACTCTAAAGCACAAGCCGTAACATATCCTTTGCATTGCCTCAATCCATGTTTGTTGTGGCCTATACCTATTGTTAGTAAACTCCCTTAAACTACCTATCGCTCTGCCTAACCCGTCTAGCTAGTAGTCTCCACCACACATGTTAAACTCATCTGAAAGGATTCTCCCTCCTGTTCTATGTTGAAAACATTTTTGAGTTTCCATGAAAGGATATTAGACTTTCTAATATTTTGTACTAATCTACCCTTTCTTTCTTATTTCAGTTATGCTGACTTTTTGGACATGTTTTTTCTTCTTCTTAACATTCTAATAGTCGTTTTATAGAATATTAAATTTAAAGCATTCTTCAACAACTAGCATGATAGCGTCTGGAAGCACTTGTCTACTTCAACCATTTGGATCCAAGTATATGAGCAACATCCTAGATCTCATTATTCCAATGGAAGATTGTTCATTGAAAATGAAAAGGAAAAGGAATTCTACTAGCTATTTGTTGGGCGCCACACGAACTATTCTCTCATTTATTTATTCCGGTTCATCAGCCTAACATAATACTATTGGCTAATAAATACTCTGTGAAACCTCAACCTAAGTTACCTAACTTTGCCTATAAGCACATGTGATATAAAGAGTGGAACAACCATTGATGTAAGCCTATGGTGATAGGAAATGGATCAGTATTTTATCTAATTATTCTCACATTATATACAACTCCATGATACATGTCCTTTGTCACCTCAATATAAGTAGTAGACACTTGTTTTATTTCTAAAACCAACCACATGATACCCCTAGGAACCTCTCAGAAGTCTTTCCTATATCAATAAAACCATATATAAATCTCTTCTTATCCCTATTTTTTTTTCCTTGTAAAATTGATTTTCTGGAGCAAATAGCTTCTATGATAAAATTTAAACTGAATTGATCATGTAAATGATCACTCATCTTTGCTCAATTATTCTCTCCCATTGTTTCATGGTGTCTTTAGTAACTGCACAAAAGTTGGTATACCGCACCACATATATTATTTCTTTTTGTTAATAGGTACCAAAGTGTTATTTTTCGTTCTTAAGACATTTTCTTAGTCATTATTATTTGGTTAAGTATACTTGTTAGTTGTTAGCCTTTGTGATCTTCGTACTCCAAGAACTCTCAAACCCTAATAGCAAAATCATCAGGTATGACACTTTTTTCTATTTTACTTTTTAGAGCATCTTCAAGTTAAAAACTTTGATTTTATGAATATATCAACAATCCATAACTTGGATCGAGTCATATCATTAAATTTTTATATCCAACTGTTGACCTGATACCAACCTTTTATGCAAATATCCCTGTTTTCTTTTTCTTTTTTTATTCCAAGACGAGAAGTAACCATCCAATAAATCTATGAAGTTTTCAACTAATTAACTATTATTATTCTTAATCATAACATAATCAACAAATTTTTATATAGCTAGAACGACCCTTACAAATTGCGCATACTAATTTATTAAGAATCAATTGAATTGAAGCTATAGCGTCGTCGTTGGTTGCAATCGAAATATCTACGAGATCCGGGTGACAATTTGTATGAATTGAACAAATCGTCGGAAGCCCCAAACGACACATTCTTGAAGGGTGCATATTCTTCTTACCGATCGACGGTGATTACAATATCGGACACCCCGTTGTATATATTGATCCCATCCAAAAATGTTTGCAAAGTAGATAATTTTCTCTTCAACATTGCAGCATCTCTTTTGGGGACGGTTGAGTTTCCCCATCTTTTGTGTGCTCTTACATCCAGGACCTACCTCGTCTTAGGTGCCAAATTCCTAGCTAGATAACTATGAGCATTAGAGGCCATGCCACAATACATATACAACCAGTTGGTGGATTGGTAGACCTACCTTTTGTCTGTACACTATGAGCTGATGTAATCAATGAGCAACCCTCAGATTCCCCTAGACTATAAAGATTCTAGACGAAGAGGTAATATGATACAATTTGCAAAAGAATGGGCCTTTGTATCCCCAAAAAAAGGTGGAGGGTCGTTATGCTTGAAGACTAGAATCCTTCTGATGGTTGATTACATGTTGAGTTTTGCACTAATGAGGGATTATATGTTTTTTGGTGAGAGTCTTCTGTAATTTACAATTAATCGTTCATGAAATTTAAATGTTTTCTGGAGGGGAATATTCCCTGCTTTACTGATTTCCTGAACTACACTGTTCATTGCAGGTTCTTTTGAGTTATGGAACATATAGTAATTTAGAGCTTCTGGAACATTATGGTTTTCTTCTAGATGTTAATCCAAATGACAAGGCCTTCCTCCAGCTGAATACAGATATACAAACATCCAGTTGTTGGCCAAAAGATTCTCTATATATTCAGCCTGATGGATGCCCTTCATTTTCCTTGCTCTGTTCTTTACGTCTATGGGCAACACCTCTGAACCTCCGCAGAGCAGTTGGACATCGAGCGTACTCAGGATCCTTATTGTCAGCTAAAAATGAGTTATTTGTAATGAAATGGTTGATAAGTCACTGCCAAGATAGTTTGAGAAAGTTGCCCACTACCATTGAAGATGATGAGTTATTATTGGATGTTATAGACAAATTGCTTGATCATCCCTCTCATAAAACATGCTGTGAGTTACTATCTCCTGAAGGAGAACTCAGTGGCTTCTTGAAGAAGAATGGCTTGCAGAAGAATGAAACTGGTGGTTGTGTATTACCTACTAAGGCCAACAGGTCGTTGGAAAGATGGAGATTGGCAGTTCGTTGGAGAATTAGCCACAAGAAAACCCTTCGTAATTGCATATCTTATTGCAAGAAGCAAGCTGACAAAGTATCTTCTTAGCATACTTGACGAAAGAGAAAAAGACCAAATGTACAGTTTCTCACTTTTTTTTGTTTGCCTTGAAGTGCTTCCCTGTTTAATGGAAGTAAAGGATTCAAATAGCCCACCCAAAAGTATGGGGTAAAGGCTTGACGTTGTTGTCCAGGCGCTTCCATGTTTTGTGCATGCCCTTTGGGGTGTAATCTGGAATCCCATTTCGGATGCTAGTTCAGCTTCACATTCTTATTTATGTTTATGGTCTTCTAAAAGGGTGGTGTTCCTTTTACATTATATATAATTTTCATCTGTTCTTGACAAGAATGGTACGAGTATCACAGGTGTATTCCCCAACTTAAGATGATGTCATATTTACTGTGATAGGACCTGCTTATTTTAACAAGGAAAAAAAAAGGCTACTAGAGGTAAATGAAAACTTATGTCCTATCTTAATATGATGAACTCTCAGACCCTTGCATTCTATTTAAGGCGTCATCAAAGAAAATACTTTCTTTTCTGTTTCTTTTTGCCATGCCTGTTCACTTTTTTGATTTTGATGTAGAGCTTATTGCTACTTATTGGATGCCTAAAGCAGGCTTTACTTGTCATGGACCAAGACTGGAGTTTCCAAACTTTGCCAAGTCTTGACTATCTTTTAATAGCAATTCAAGTCAGAGAGGAGATCCAGAAGCATTTCCACTTGATTCTTTGCTACTTCTCATCATCTTAGTCTTCACTCAGTACAGGTCTATATTAGTGAGTATCTAGACATTGAGGACCTCTGGTTGTTCTGTACAACATATACTACCAGAATTTGATTCCGGACCCTTCTTTATTTTCCTTTTCCCTTGTCGTCTTCTTTGTCAAAATTTCTTGTTTTCTTCTGTTCATTCTTTCTGAGTACGCCTCATGCAGGAAGATGGTGGTTTGGAAGGTTGCACTAGATGATTGCAAGGTTGAAAATTATGGCGTTGAATTGGAACTTCCAATATGCAAGGTTCGACTGATGTTAATGTCCGGAAGCTGAGATGTTACCATCCTTTGAGGTGAACCCTCCCACATTTATAAACCTACATCTTCTTTTGTTGTATTCTATTATTTTTCGTTCCATTTCCTTCAACCCCCCTCATCCCACCCCCACCCATGGCTGTTTCTGAGCATGTGCAAGTTGTGTGATCGCACATGGCCCCAAAAACTGGAAGACCCAATTTTTTAAACCTTTTTATATATATTACTAATGTGAATCTTCATTTTTAGATTTTAGCAACCCTTTTTTTTAGAAACTGCAGTAACATGACCCTTAGAATGTCAAAAAAGACCTGTTTTTAGAGAATAAAAAAGGGGTTCCTTTTTAGTATTTGTACAAGGCCCTTGGAATGTCTGAAACGGCCATGCCCCCACCCTTCTACATCTTTTAATTTCTTTCACGTTCTTCTGTTAGTACTATTTTTGAAAGTGCTGTGTAAATTTTGATGCAGTAGAGATTCATATATTGTAAATCCTTTTGTAATTGTTCCATGTTTGCAGGGATTTGGCTCCCCCGATGGCAATATCTTGGATTGCTTATTTTGGCATTATTTTGGGATTAGGAGATATTGACATTAGATGATCCAAATCTGCAGATTTGCAGCAGTTTGAGAAGAACTCGAGAACTTGGTCCTTTCTGCTACTTGTGTAGCTGTGTAGTACTGCACACTTTAGATGGTTTCAGTCTAGGGCTTGGTGATTGCCTCCTTTGTATGGCCCTCCATTCCCCTTTGCTGCTTCAAATTTCCTGATTAAATGAAATTTCCATTAGTACTTAGTAGATTGATAGTGTGATTTTGTGCAAACATAAAAATCACGTTGATGATTATAGCTGCTTTACTCTTCATTTTGTCCCTTGCTGCTTTAGATTATCAGTGCTTTCTATGTTTGGAGAATCACATATAAGCTTCACTTCAGGCTTAGGCCTATTTTGTTTCAGTTTTGCTTCAAAATGGGTGATTATAGTAAAAAATACAAATCAGTGATGCAACCCTTCACTGTGCAGCCCAGTCACCGAGGAGTATCAGAGAGCCGGAGTATCTCTCTAGTTCATCATAGTCAGTAGCTCAGTTAAGAAGAAGTCAGTAGTCAAGTATCACTAGCTTAGTACCAAACTACTCGAGTAGCCAATGCAGAATAGCAGGAGTGGCAGATTAGTAAATAAATACATTTGTATTCCCCTTCTTCTTATAAATAGGGAAGAGGAGAGATCAGAGGTTGTGAAATGTGTAGATCATTATTTTTCCTTCCTTCAAATCCCATGTACCTATTTTTCCCACAAGAAATGAAAAAGAAAAAACCTAGCTCGTTCCCAATTTTGTGTTTGATTCTTTGAATTACTCCGGTTTTTTTAATCAAATCCTTGGCCAATTATGCTAGATCACCCCCAGTTTCGGGTCAAATGGGAAGATGAGCTAACAATTTGGTATCAGAGCCACTTGATACCATCATGGAGGTCGGCAGTGAGCAGAGCTCGAGCAACCATGGCAGCCATGGGTCTTGGCAAGAAACACCTCCAGAACAACTAGTACCTGCAGATGAGAGAAGGTTATTAACATTGGAAGGTAAGCTCCTCAACCTTAGTGATAAGTTTGATAGGTTAATGGAGGAGTTAACTCGATCAAGAAGGGTTCCTAAGTTTCCAAAGTATGCCCAAGCCATGACAGCACATCTCCCGGTCTATTCTTAGTATGTGCCCAATGTTCTTGGCATGGTCACATCACTGCCAACATTTGTGAAGACAACCACACCATCCACAAGCTACACGCCCAAACCCTCATCAAACACCACAAGTTCCTCACCAAAACCCTATGCAAGCAGGGCCTGGTTCTCCTTGCGTACATAACCCTAGGCCAACACAAGGATTTCACTCGATTCTTTCACAGTCGATTCCATTCCCTCGTACTTTTCGTACACCCACATTTCCATCTCATTCACACATGGCTGCACAATATGGTATGCCATCACAAACACCTAATGGACATTCTTGGACCCAACCAACCCTGAGGTTAAAGATTCCAGATTATGATGGAGAGTTGGATGTAGAAGATTGGTTATCAGAGACAACCATTACTTCAATTATTATAATGTTCCAGAATGGGACATGGTCAGGATTTGCTCAATCCAACTGAAAGGAACAATTGCCTACAATTGCCTACTGGTTTGACTAGATCACAAAATAAGAGGAGGTTTCACGAGTGAGGAAGAATTTTGTCAATCATTAAGGCTGTAATTTGGTCTTTCTCAATTTACTGACCAAATGGCGGAACTCAAATTGTTGGAACAAGAGACAACATGCCATGAGTATGGACAACAATTTCGGAAGTTATGGAAGTTGTTTGATCAGTCACTACATTGGTGGAGTTAAGGAGGATGTTAGATATGAAGTTCAAGTCTCTAACCCTGTGAATTTGCCGGTAGTTATGCAAGTAGCCATACTGTATGAGACTAAATTGCTAGCTCAAAAGAAAAATTACAAGACAAATCATTTTTCAGTAGAGAATTCTAATGTAGCATGGAATCAAGCCTACCAATACAGTGATGCAAATCGCAACGAAATCAGTAAGAAGACCACTTCAATAGGCTTTAGTAGTGAGCAACTAACACCCAACTATATCCACAAATGAGATCATAAGAAGGAAGAACTAGGGGTTATGTTTCCTCTGTGATGAAAATTGGTTCAAGAGGCACAAATGTAAACATAAGAGGCTATATATGTTGATTTCTGAGGAAGATATTGGTTGGAATGGTGTTCTAGACTCGAGAGTAGTCATAGAAGATTCAACGGAAGTGTTTCAGCACAGTTCTTTTGCTATTTCCTTGCAAATCTTATCAGGAGCTACCTACCCATCCATCTACTATAAAGATGAGGGGAGCAGTGCAACAAGTTATGATATTGGTTGATTTTGGCTCCACACATAAATTTATACACTCAATTTACTGACATGCTAGGACTTGAACTATAAGACAATAATCCCTTTGAGGTCATGGTGGCCAATGGTGACAAATTGCATAGCAAAGGGTTATGCAAGAATATGGTTATTGACTGCCAATGGAAGAAAATCATTAGAGATTTATTGCAGCTTCCTATCACTGGATGTTACATTGTATTGGGAGAAAATTGGCTCAGTACATTGGGGGATATCATATGCAAAATTTAGGAGTTCACTATGAAGTATGAAGAGAGGGGGTCATGCAACAATTCATAGGGGTTAAAGCTCATACTTCTGCCTTAACTGAAGCTGGTATTAAGGATTTGAGACAAAACTCACTAGTATATATCATACAACTATGTGATTTGGAGTTGAATAGCACTGAAAAGCAAGATATGGATCCAGAGATTATAAGGGGTTGCTAATTTAATTTGAACACCTATTTGCAGAACCCATAGGACTACCTCCCAGAAGAAATTATAACCACAAGATATCCTGATCACATGAGCTCAACCTGTGTGCAACAGGCCGTATAGGCACCCTTACATTAACAAAAATAAGATTGAAAAACAAGTACATGAAATGTTATCATGTCCAGGAGTTATTAGACCCAACAATAGCTCCCGTTCTTCTCCAGTGATTTTAATTAAGAAATCTGATGGCAGGTGGAGAATGTACATAGATTACAGGACAATCATAATACAATGAAGGGTAAATTCTCCATACCAATCATAGAAGAACTCTTTGACGAGTTACATGGAGTTAAGTTTTTTTTCCAAGTTGGATTTGAGGGTTGGTTAACCACAAGTCAAGATGGCAGAAGAAGATATACATAAGACTGCTTTTAGGACTCATGAGAGCTACTACGAATTTCTGGTAATGCCCTTTGCTCTAACTAACGCTCCTACATTCCAAGCTATGATGAATTCTGTGTTCAGGGCATATGTAAGGAAGCTTGAGATAGTCTTCTTTGATGATATTATAGTTTATAGTGTCAACAAAGAAGCCCATCACAGTCAATTGAAGGAAGTCCTATAGAAGTTAGAAGATCATCGCCTCAAAATCAAGAGAAGTGCTATTTTGGTTGGTTTTCAAGGCCATGCATGTCATCTCTGACAAGGGTGTGGAGGTGGACACATACAAGATCTTGACAGTTAACCACCAGTCAATACGTAAGACTATCAAAGAATTGAGAGGTTTCTTGGATTTGACTGGGTATTATAGAGAAAGGATTATGGAACAACAGTAGGACCCATGACTGATCTTTTAAAAAAAATGAATTTAAATGGGGATTTCATGTCACGTCCTGATTCCGCTAAATCGATAAGTCGTCAGTGGACACAATGTCATACAAGTCTAAATTGTACTTGTATACAGCATGCATGTGCACGTGTAGTAGTAAACCATTTAAAAATAGGGTTGAAGCAGCAACATAAGCAAAAGTTGAAAGACATAGTATAGTAAGAAATAATTCTTTTTATTCAATAACTAGTAGCGGAGTACATAGTTTCTCGATAATCAACTGAAAATGCCAACTTGGCTCACAAGTCACGAAATCGACATGGAATACTTATTGTTTCATACATCATGTCCCTTAATTACATTGAAAAATAAAGATACATTTAAAATAAAAGAGCTTCAAATGCTTCGAAAAGGAAAGTTCAAAGGAACATCAGGTGCTTTAAGGAACTCCCAACGCCTTTGAACTTCTGCGTTATTTCCAGCATATGTGGGGAAGGGGGTTAGTACATTTGGGGTCGTTGATTGTCGGCAACGAATATCGGTCCCAAATTGTAACTTTGTTCAGCTCTAGGTAGCGACCGTGTTTTTGAAGATAGATTTTCGTTCATGCTATCACTAACTGAAGATCAAGCTGGAGGACGTATCAAAGTCGGTGTTTCGTATAAGATATATACGTCATGAGTTTCTAGTAATGCCATTTGTTCTAACGAATGCTCCAGTTGCTTTCATGGATATGATGAACAAAGTTTCCAGATTATTCCTAGACAAGTTTGTAGTCGTGTTCATTGATCATATCTTAATCTACTAAAAAAGCAATAAAGAGCATGCAAAATATTTTTGGACTATGCTTCAGACCCTATGAGACCACCAATTATATGCTAAACTGAGCAAGTACAAAGTTTGAATGAGTAACATGTCCTTTCTGGGACATGTTATCTCGACAGAAGGCATCGTTGTTGATCCGAAAAAGATCGAAGCAGTGGTGGGTCGGAAGCAACCCACATCTACTATCGAAGATTTGGGGAAGGATTTTCTAAGCTTGCGTTACCCGTGACTCGTGTCACTTAAAATGGAGTCGCATTCAAATATACAGACGACTGTGAGGCTGCTTTCAGGAGTTAAAGCAACGACTTGTTTCAGCTCCAATTCTTGCACTTTCAGAAGGAACATAAGGATTCCAGATTTACAGCAATGCATCATAATTTGGCTTGGGATGTCCGTTTATACAAAATGGTAAGGTGATATCATATGCCCCTAGACAATTGAAGCCACGCGAGAAGAATTATCCTACATATAACCTAGAATTAGTGCCAATCGTGTTTGCATTGAAATTGTGGCAGCACAATCTGTATGGCGTTACTTGCGAGATCTTCACCGACCATAAAAGCGTCCAAGTATATCGTCACTCAAAAGAAATTGAATCTAAGGTAAATATGTTAACTGGAACTAACCAAAGACTCGATTTAACTATTGCATATAAACTGAGAATAGAAAATATAGTGTCCCGTCCCACTCTGTTCAACAGGAGGAATCGAAATGCAACGACGTTTGGACTTGGCAATGCAATGGCTTGCTCGAAGTCCCGCTCGGTCGAGGCAACTCCTCGTTAAGGTGGATGGCTTCGATGAACTTGCCTCAGCTTAGCCTTCACACTGATAAATGAATGTTTTCAATTCATTGAGAGGTATGCTAATAAAAGAGACGGACCCACATAGCTAAATGGAATAATCCCGCTCTGAGTCAGATTTTGTAGAACATGAAAGTAATGAACTTGATGCCTAGATTTCACTTCACATGCTTGATTAGTTAGTTTGACCCTATTCACCCCCCCTCTAGGGTTCCTACAATTGGTATCAGAGCAAGGACTCTATTGTTAGGCTTAACATCCTTAGAGTAGATCCTTGTTATTTTTCTATGGCATCGTATTCCTCCTACTCCTCCTCCGATTTAGAGAGTTTTACTTCTAGCAGCATAGACAATCATGTTTCTTCTAAATGCAAGAAATGCTCTTAAGTGAAAAGCCATGGCTAAACAATCCTTAGATATTCTTGACAACCTTCATTCTACAAATGAAGAACTTTCTGAAAATGTTATTCATTTAGAAGAAGCAAATGAGTTTTTGAGAAATGAAAACAATGATTTAATACTAGCATGATTTAATACTAGCCATGGCTAAACAATCCTTAGCTCACATTGATATCCTTTAGTTGTCTTTTATATAAATCAATGTGAGATTTAATACTAGCATGCTTAGTTAATTTTTTATTAATTCTTTTATCTAGCATGACTAGTTGCTCAGCTTAAATGATTAGTTCACACTATATAGTTTATCACTCATTTTCTATTAGTATGACACATTTATATATGCATGCTCGTTATTCTTAATCTTTATTTATAAAACATGCATATCACTCTAGTCCATAGGAGCTTGGTTTTGATTTGAGTTAATATGATTTTAACTCTCTGTCTTTAAAGTTTTTGAAATAGTTACTTCTTGCCGGTTTGTATTTAATATGTCATATTTATCTTAATCGGTATTTGTGTATATATGTGTTTAGCACAAGCTTCTTATCACTTGACAAGTATATACTTATACTTTCACTTTAACCTTGTGCTCACATAATATATTTATTATTGATTCTCATGTTTTATTTTGATTAAACCTCTTATGAATCAATTATGTCTTTGCCTAATAAAGCTTATTTATATGTGTTTTAAATTTGTGATAGTTTTCAAACATTCATTAAGGATACATGACTATATTCATTAAAATTTTTATTTACATGTAGATCATGTATTTCTTATGTTGATATTTTTTAGTATAAATATCTTTATGTGGGCATATGAGTTAAGCTAAAGTTTTATATTGACTTGAAGAGTATTTAAATATACTTGTTACCTTCAAACTTGTGCTTATCTCATACCTTAGCTATTGATTCTTTTGACCAAATTTGTTCTTCTTGAATCAATTAGCTTCTTCCTTAAAGTCTTCTTTTGATGATATCTTCTTGACTTTTTGGTTGGCATTATGGATACATGTTCTTAATTGATTTTTGATCTTTTCATGTATGCCTATTCATGATATATATAGTTTCATATATATAAATGATTCATAACTTTTGATATTTATTTGTTTTATACCTTTAAGTTAGGATGTTGAGAGAAAATATTTATTAATGTCTTACTCATGACTAATTATGGATGTTCTATTAAGGATCACATAGTTTTGTGCTTTACCTTGCATGTTAAATTTATCTCCTTAATTAGTGCATATTTTCTAGTCTGTATCTTTACAATTTACTATGGTGCACTATGAAAGCTCTTTGAAAAATATACTTCTTGATATCTTTAGCATTTAGCCTTCTTGATCTTAATGATCTTTCTTTGCTCATTCCTTGCGTTTATACTTCCTTTTGAATTATTGTTGCCCAATGGTTTTTGTAGCACATGAGAATACATGTAATTGTTACATCATATTTCTTATGACTTTAGCTACTATGGTTTGAGCTTTTGTGTTGAGATTTTCCCATTTCTAGAGAATACACTTATTTTATAATGGCTATAGTATTTTGTATTTTCTAGATCGATCTATCATTTCATTATCTTGGGTTAATCTCAATACTTGGCAAATAGATTTATTTTATTATGTTTTCATGAATATCTCTTTTGGCCTATACTTGATAAGAGATTAATTCATTTATTTGTCATCTTATGCTCTTATCCTTGCTTAGTAAAGAGTCTAAATCATTTTGTTCATTCAAAATGTATTGTCCTCTTTGTGAACTCTATGCTTGAGCAAGTATCTTTAGTGTTAGTGACTTAAGATTAAATGAGCACATTTATCTTGTTAATGGCCTACCTCATTAATTCTAATTAGTTATGTAGCTTGCTTATTTATGATATATTGTTAAGCTATATAATTTGGTTCACTTTCACTCTTCTGGCTATTATTTTTCGTTTCAATCTATATATGATATGCTAGTTTCCAAAAACAAGTTGTGTGAATTGTCTTGATGTGTTTTGTATTCTATTTTAGATAAATGTCTTATTCTCCAAAATTAGTTTGACAAATTCTTGATTAGATCTTGTTTCTCTTGGAGGTTTGTGTTTCCTTTCTTTAAGTCTCCTTCCTTATTAGTCATTAGCAAGTATCTCTTAAATTTCTCTCACTTTTGAGTCATGATTTCATCGTATTATCATTTACTTCTCTTCTTGATTATATTTGCAATCATTTAAATGAGAATGACTCTTTTTCATATTTTTCATTGATTTATGAGATCTTATCATAAATATGGGTTTGGGATTTTCTTTATGAGATTTGTTGGATCATGTTTAACTTGTTTATTTTTATTGATAAAAGATCATAATGGTTGAGTAGTCCTATATTATCTTATTATGTGATTATCAAACTAATTTATTACTCTACCTTGACTACTCATGGATTGCCACATATGGGCCTTTGCTATTTGACCTTTATGGTTTATTATTTACCATTAGCAAGGTTTGGATTTTATCCGTTGATGGATACATATATGGTGAAACATACCTAGTCCATATAAAATAATAAATTGGTTGATTCTTTCTTAATTGGATAATCATGGACATGATATTTGAGTTTAATTTTTATTTTATTTTTGAGCTATATTCTGTATATCATCATGATTGTTCTTAATTGACTTTATTCTTTTTCATGATGACATTTTCTCAAAGGATAACATACATTGATCTATCATATTTAAATATGAGATCCTTCTATATAGATAAATGTATGTCAACTTTTGATTAAATGTGGTTAATTGGAATATTCTTTTGTTTTTTCATCTCACTACAACAAAAAGACCTATTAATGACGCTTGATAAGTGGATTTCATGACGGCTGATAAAGAAGCGTCATCAAAGTTCGAAATACCTTTTTTCTATGACGGTTTAGGCAAATTCTGGACTTTTTATAACGTTTATAAAACAAAGCGTTATTAATAATTTAGAGCGGTGGCAAGCTTGTAATATTTTTTAAGTTTAATTGTTGGCAAATTCCTTGCTATAGCCCGCCTCTCCCCCAAAATATTCTGGTCTTCTCCTTCTCCTCCTTTCTTCTCCCTCCCCTCCCCCAACTCCAAAACCCTAACCCTAGATCCAAAATCTTCGAGGAGGGCCTCACGCTCCTCGTCGCCCTCCAGGACAAGCTCGAGGCCGTCGCGTACGCGATCGACAAGAACACGAAGGAGGAGCGTTAGGGTTCTGCTCGTCCTCTTCTCCGCGCTCTCTCTCTCATTCCTCCGGCGTCGTCGATGTCGTGGGTCCGCAACCTCCGCCGCTTCATCGGTTCCAACGCCGGCCTCGGATCCGAAGCCCTCATGGGTCAGTTCCTCTTCCTTACACCCTCCTCTCCTCTTCTTATCCTTCCTTCTTGTCGATCGACATCAATTTTTGTCTAGCCAAGCATTTGTTTTCTTTCTACCCGTCCATCGTCACTTTACCAACCATAATCCTTTATTTGCAACAAAGTGACTCAAGAAAATTTTCATCAGAGTACTGAATCATGCAACCAAAACTGAAGATTTAAGTCAAACTTTTGCTTAAAGATGTTTGTGTCCAGACTCTTGATGCAAGCAGTCGTAAGCAAAGGATATTTCTATGATGGCAATAAAAGTGATCTTTGTGCCTAGACTCTTGCTAAATTCAAGACGTAAAAATGCAAAGTACAAATTTTGGCGGCAGATTGCAGAACTAATTACTTGAAAATTAAGCAACACTTCCTTGAGGTACCACAGTTCCTAATCCAATGAAGCAAGCATACAACAAAGTTAAAATAACAGCAACCGGAAGCATGAATCCAGCACCCAAAGAAGTACGCGCTTACCCCTGAATTTTCTATCTGCAAATGTCACATACAAGTGGAGGACAACATGAAATATTTGAAGCATATTAGCATATGCATCAATAAATTATCTTTATATAATTAGTTTTAAGTCAATAGATGCTCTATTAACAGATATACAAATCTAAAATGGATACATATAGTTTGTAAGTCTATATAAAAGACCCTGTTCCACTTTAAAATTCCTTCCTCTATAACCAAGGTCTCGTGATTCGAATCTCCGAGCAAAGGCGCTCATCATCCAGATTCTAGTGCATATCAAGAATTTTGCTATCTGATGGAAAATAAAGAAGTTAAGATTCCTAAATATAGTTCAGTACGGAAAATTTAGAGTAAAGACGAGGAATGCGTGAAATAAAAAAGAAATACAGAGTACAATACTTTTAATGAACTAAAATATCAATGCAGCTGGTCCCTCAAACTAGACCACTCTTTCCAGGATGCTACTTGAAGTTCAATAGATAGTCCCAAAACTATAAAAACTAGAAGGGTAACTCTTCTTTTATTATAAAAAATGTCTCCAAAGTACAAAAATAGACCGTACACATTCCGATTCTCGACAAAGTGAAATAATATGACCAATTATCCCTATACCATCCCACATCAACTTCCTGTAATGAGAAGTACATCAAATTAGGTTCAGAAATAATAATACTTTTCTAGTGAAATTAATGCCCACACAAATTCTAACTTCTCTAAAAGCTACACAATTCTCAAGCAATCTAATAGAATATTTACTTTTTGTTTTCTTCGAGCTGGTATCAGGTGGGTGAGTTTGCAAACTCAATATATGAATCCAGATTCAAAATATGGTTGGATCAGAAATTTAACAAGGACTTTATATGTCCGAATAAGAAATAGGTTTTAAAAGAATGAGGTTGATTTAGGACCCGAACAAAGCAGCAAAAAAGAACTCTACCTAATACACAAGAAGTACACAAGGAATCTACATTCAAAGCAAGTTAATGTACGGATGCTCTGAAGTTTCCAACAATTTTTACAACTTGTACCAGGTCTGTTCAACAACTTGGATCTGAGGCTGGTTTTGGTTAGGATTGCAATTCCATCACGAATTCCGATTTCCAACTTTTCTATGCAAAAGGGGAACTTTGCTTGCAAAACATGCGAAACAAATTTCAGGAATTTAATGTAATATGTGCTGATCTTCTGGAACCCAGACATATGTGGTGTGACCTTCTGAATTTTGCAACCAAATATGAAGAATTGACTTGCAGTTCGAGATTTTTCAACAATTCTTGCCCCAAAGATCACTTTTATTGCCATCATAGAAATATCCTTTGCTTACGACTGCTTGCATCAAGAGTCTGGACACAAACATCTTTAAGCAAAAGTTTGACTTAAATCTTCAGTTTTGGTTGCATGATTCAGTACTCTGATGAAAATTTTCTCGAGTCACTTTGTTGCAAATAAAGGGTTATGGTTGGTAAAGTGACGATGGACGGGTAGAAAGAAAACAAATGCTTGGCTAGACAAAAATTGATGTCGATGGAAACTCCGCATCACCTGAGCATACTGTCAGTTCCTCAAATTGACAGTATGCTCAGGTAATGCGGAGTTAAACTGCTTCATTCTTAAGAATGAAATGAGATTGTTCCGGACTCATTGGCCACCGTCTTTTGAGAGAGTTATGGGCAAGGACTCGATATCAGTTGTGGTAGGAGGTGCACATAAGGAGTTGCGATCCATCATCATAGAGTTCTTAAGCAATGAGAGGCTCCGGAAGCTTTTCCTGCAAAATGCCAATCGGAGTGCCTCGCTTCTCATAAGCTCTTGGAAGGAGAAAGAGGGCTCCGTCATCTCTGCTAAAGATCAAATGACCAAGGTTACTTATTATTCATACATTGACACATTGCATACACATTACAATGTATGGAATGAACACGCACAGACACATACTCAATCGAAGTTCGTCTAGGCCTACCCTTTGAATTTGTCATTAATATTAATCAATACAATAATGACTATTTGTACTTAGTCTTGAAAGTTCAGCTCGCTTTCCATGTGGAAATGTTCTCCCAGTTGCTTTCTAGCCTTCTACTAGTCATATTTATGTGAATTAGAAAATGTACTTTTCTCATCAATGTATGATTTGTTTTTCGTGCATGTCATGAAGCCATTTATCCCTACCTCATCTTGGCACCTATCCTTCTTAATTTATCAGTTCCTCGAGTCAAAAGTCCCTGGTACTGTAGAGTAGTCAAAGAATGTTCAAATATTTTGTATTATGCAAATGACAAACATATGAAGTGTATTAACTAACTAGTCTCTTTTTTTATTTGCTACAAAAGGGATGATCTGACAGAAGATGGCTTCAGCAGCAGAGCTGGACCATGGCGTGAACAGGTTTTCTCGCGCACTTACAAGCACATATAATAGTCTTAAGTTCTTAACATTACATTTTTACATCACTTGGTCATATGTTCAGGGGTTGTGCCTTGTAGATTGGGGAAGGGGTATAGACGTGAACCTTTTCCCTGCTGGTACCGAATTCCATGGTGATTTTCGAACTTCTGGTTTTCGTTGTATTTAAATACAGGAAGATCAGACATGGACATATCAGGTCTGTTTTTCCTACATACTTTGTAGTCAATTCATCACAAAATGAATGCTTGGTATCTACTATACCTTGCTCTCTCTCATTTATTGGTTTTAAAAAGTTGAATGGGTTGTTTCATTCTTGCTTGTTCTTAAAGTACGTGACCAATATGCTTGGTCTCTCTATCGTAGAACTGGTTTTCATGGCCATTTAAAGGCTCTCTTGCCTCTAGTTTCATATTTTGAAATTTGTCATTGACTGATGAGGCGGTGATATCAGGTGAACCACCAGTTGTAAACTAATTAGTCAAAATCTCTCCAATGGCTTCTCAAGAATTATTTGTGCAGCTATTAGAACATCATAATGATGGAAGAAAGTTGATATTGATACTGATCGTGATGATAATGCTTATTAGGTCTAACATTGGAATAAATTATACAGGGATTTAATGAACATGATTCTGGATAAGGGACAACAGGGTGCCACTTTATTATGTACAACCAACAAATATAGTCCAATTTATTCTGGTATGTTTCTCACTAATTTTTTTGTTAAAAAACTTGTCATATAAAATTTGTAAGTTGGTGAAGATTAGCTCATAGAGCTCTCTCTATTTTCAAATTTGTAAGTTGGTGTTATCTTAATGTGTTGATAATACTTATTATAGATGCATGGTGGAATTGTAGCTAACTAGTATTAATTTTCTTTCTCAGGTGCACATGAAGATGCAACTATTATTGCAGTGGTGGGATTTGCTACACGTGATGTTGACAGTTTTGATGTGCTCAAGTTGAAGCCAAAGTAGTTATACTTGTTTTGAGGATTCATTTAAGTAGTAGTTGTAAATATATATATTTGGATACCCTATTTTGAGATAATGTAATGAAGATGGTGATATAACATTTCGATGTTTTCTTGTGAATATAGTTCAAAGTTGTTTTAAAATTAAATTGAGAAGTTTTTGGAAAGTAATATATAATGTGCAGTATTGAGTGTTATAAATGTGATGAGTTCAGTAATATGAGTGTTATAAATGTGCTGCATTGAGCCTATACATATTATCTATTCATGACATTTTAAAATTGTTCTGAATTGTGCACAATATATTAACTATTCATAATGATTTTATAGAAACTATTCATGACGGTTATTTTATGACGCTTTTAAAAAACATTTATAACACCCGTTTTCATAACGGTTGTTGTAGAAAAAAAAGCGTCAAGGTTCGTCATTAATGACGCTTTTTAGCCGTCATTAAAAGGGTTTTTTGTTGTAGTGTCTTTAGCGGCTATTAATTGGACATCTTCTCTTGACTAAAGATGACATTATTCGTCTTTGGACGATATTGTTGCCTTATATGTATTGAGCAAGGGGGAGAAATCCATAGTTGATTTACCTCCAATTTTTTTTTTTGGTTCTATATTTTATGCTATAAGTGCTTTGGAACTATATACGCATATTTTGAGGGAGAGCAAATCAATTGATTCAATTTATTTATACCCTTTAAATATGTCGTATACCTAGTTCATCATTGACCCATATTGTAAGCCCCTATTTTTCAAATTTCATATTAATTAGTGTTAATTAATTTTTAGTGTCAATTTAGCCTTAAAATAATTATTAGGATTTGTAGGAATTTTTCTAGAATTTTTAAATGATTTCTAAATGAGTTTTTAATACAAAAATATTGATTTGTAATTTTCTAAACTGTTTTAATATTATTTTGCAATTTTTTGAATTGTTTTTATATCAGTATGCAATTTATTTAATTGTTAATATGTCAGTTTGTAATTAGTGAATTATTTTTAATTATGGAATGCAAATTTATATTTACATATTAGGGACTTGGGGACCTATTCGTAAATTTCTAAACTACAGGGACCTAAACGAATTTCCTAACCCTAACTGCCCCCGACGACCAGCCACGTCGCCGGCGACCGACCGACCTACTTTTCCCCACCTTCCCCGGCCAATCCACCGACCTAAGCCCCTATTTAAACTCCCCTCCTCTCCACAGACTCGACCCTAACCCTAACCGACCACCACGACCACCCCAACCCCCTTTCTTTCCCGACAAAACAAAACCCTAACCCTAACTCCGGCGACCCCCAGCGCCACCTCCACAGCCGTCGTCATCACCAGCCACCACCACCAATCAACGCGCCCTGCCGAGACGACCCCAGCGCCACCGGAGCGCCGTCGTCCCGACGCCCCTAGCCGCCGTCTCCGCCTTCGAAAACTTCCCCTAAAGTCGGACACGTATGTAGCATTGTTTTCTCGTGTCGTGCGTGTCTCGTGTTGAGTCCATGTTGTTCGCCGTGTCCTGGCGAGCACGAATGTAGAACTGGACACGTGAGAATCGACTCGTGCGTGTCGAAATTGACCCAGACACGTTAATACCTGTGTCCCTAACTGTCCGGACACAGGCTTATGTTTATTATTTTTATTTTTTATGTTTTTGTTAATCAAAACCTAATAAAATCTACCTAAGTCCTAACCCTAACACAACAGATGGGCTGACCCCCTGGCCAGCCCGTCCTAAACTAAACCCCCCCTTGCGCAGGCTCGGGTTCGAGCCCCCCTTCACTTCTTTTCTGTTTTCTTTTTCTTTTCTTTTTCTTTTTCTGTTTTATATATATATATTTATATGTATATATATAAAAAAATATATGTATATATATATATATTAGTATGTATATATGTATATACTGTATTTTAACAGTATTTTATATATATGTATATATATTTTTATACTTAGTAAAATTTTATATATTTATTTGTATTTATATACATATATGTATATATGTATATATCTTCGTATGTATATATATATTTATACTATATATATATATATATATATATATATATATATATATATATATATATATATATATATATATATATATATATATATATATATATAAAAAAATATATATATATATATATATATATATATATATATATATATATATATATATATATATATACAATATTAGTGTATGTATATATATGTACTTTTATAATTAAGTATTTTCCTTATATATATATATATATATATATATATATATATATATATATATATATATATATATATATATATATATATATATATATATATATATATATATATATGTACTTTTAGAACATATGTATATATATTTTCACTATGCATAATTTTACCATATTAAAATAATAATATTTATTTTGCACTATTACCAAATTGTATTTTTAGTGTATTTAAATTTCTACAACCATTTGGTGTCCAAGCCTAGTATGGGTATTTGGGTCCAAATGTGTTTTCACACATTCAAGACCTGTACAAGTCATATTGGACTTAATTCATGGCCTTGGGTCCTGTATTTGAACTTTGGTTCAAATTATGTATATAGACAAAATACGCAGATAAATAGTTAGTTAATTATAATTGTGTGCAATGCTGTTTTTGATTTTCTAAAAATACTTAAAGTACTGCTAAAATTATGGAAAAATAGTATTTAGATACTATGTTAAGTTAGCTAATTTAGTATAATTTTTATAGTATTTAATTTATTGTTTTGCCACTAGTTTGGCATATGAAACCAAAACTCATTTTCTGTATATTTAGAAAAACTGATTTTTATTAAATACTTGTACTGGTTAATAAATTTCAGAAAAATTATAATAAATTTCTATGATTAACAAGGATCACTTTGGTACTTTACTTTAAGTAAAACTAGGCTTTTTGTCTATCTCTAAAATTGTTAGAACACAATGGTCTTTTGATTTATTTATTGATTAATTACGACTTGTAGCTTTTTGTGTTATTTTGAGTTTTAGCCGTGTTGAACCCCACCCCTCACTAGTGTAAAGACCCTAGAAAGTTAGTTAAAGTAGTGTGTCACCCCACATTGGTCTCCTATGCCAAAGTTATCATTTTGGCTAGGTGCCCAGTCACAAGTCGTGTTTCACCAATTAGTGTCCTAGTGTTTTAGCTTAGTGTAAAAACTAAGTTATTGTATTTATTTCTACAGTGACGAGTTACCGGACATCCATAGCACTTTTATCGCAGCTTGTTTTGCTTTGCTTTGCTAGAGCCAAGTACTTTCTACAAACTTTACATACTGTTACATAAATGAACTGCTAATCCAACCATGTTAAATGCTGATCCTTGGGGTAGCAAGTTAAAATGTCACATGTTGTACTTTTCATTACTACCATACTTAGAACAGTCTTGATGTATCTCTCACATGATTAGAATATGGGTTATGGGGAAACTGATAGTAGTGTACGTGATCATGACCCCCCTATAGTAGCGAGCGAGGTCGCATTTTATATGCATACCTTGCCGCAGGCCATTATCCCGTATTTCTGTACGGATGTACACCTATGCTTGTTAACTTGTACGTATGTACATTTCATTTACATGTACCACGGTACATTGTACATCTATTGACCGATCACGTACTTGCTACAGTTTTAAACATTACATATACATCTGTCTCTATGACATATGTATCCTTGCCATGATAGATTGTGTGATGCCATGTTTTCAGTTATTTCCTCTCATGTTCATTTCCATGTTTTATATGCTTGTTTGCTAGATTCAGTACTTGCTCCCATCCTGACAGGATAACGTTGTAGGTGTCCTTACTGAGGAGGAGTTACTCTGCGACACATATTATGGAGTTACTGTCGAGGACCCGGCTCTGCTTTACGAGGATGTTCCTGCGGGGAACCTCGCCTAGTTGTCTTTTGTTTACTTAGACTTTTGAGAGTAGACATGTATTAGACTATATCTTTTTGTAACTGGACATGTATCCAGTTTTACTTTTCAGTTCACTTGTACTTGGACATTTTACTATATACGACGACTTTTGTGTTTAGAGCATTTATGATTCTTCTTCACTTATAGAACCGTTAGCACATTTAGTCTTATCCTGTTGTCTTTAGAACAGCTTACTACGTTTTATCTCGACGTAGGCTGGGCATGACTCGGCCTGGCCCAATAATTTGGGTAGCAGGTCGTGACATATTTTTAGTGGTGGCCCATGCAGGTCCTGACTAAACTGTTTGGTTACGTTATTGTACCAAGCATGCCTGCAATTAGGAACTTAAAGTAATTAGACAACATTAGGAATAACGCTTAGAACACCTAGAGGAATGCTAGGATTGCAACATAGGAAATACATCACATGTTTGCTATTATAATTAGATTTTCTTGCATAGGATTACTTACTTTAAATAAGTCCTTATAAGTCCATTTTACTTTTATTAGATGGTGCTTACTCGTTCATCCCAGTATGTTACCCCCGAGAATGGGGCCCTCCTTATCCAGTCAGCTGACCAGTCGACTGATACCCCTCCACCTACCACATTCCTCCACTCCACAGATCCACAAACCCAGATGCTTCCACCACCTTCCATATCCCAGTCCCAGCAGGCCCCGATACTTCCACCACCTCCTATAACTATACCCACCCAGGCTTCTGTCACACTCGACGGGAACCAGCTGCTCACTCTGATTCAGGGGTTCCTAACAACCCATCATGAGCAGACTACCCTACTCCGCCAGAGCATGGAGCGTTCTGAGGGACGTCCCGTGGTCCCACCACATGTAGAGCCACGGCAGAGAGCGGGGACGATCAAGGACTTCATGGGTCTGAATCCCAAGGAGTTCTTAGGGACTGAGGGCATAGTAGTAGCAGATGACTAGCTAGATTCGGTAGAGAGAAAGCTTCTGGGAGTTAGGATGCCGGATGACCTCCAGGTCGAGGCAGCAGGATTTCTGCTGATAGACCTAGCAGGAGTCTGGTTCCGGAATGAGCCGTTATTTGCGAGAGGTAGAGCCACTTGGGATCAGTTCAAGACCCAGTTTAAGAAGAAATTCTTCTCGACCACTGCTAGAGTAGCCATGGGGCTATGATTCCAGAACATCCAGCAGGAGAACCGTTCTGTTGATGACTATACGGCAGAGTTTAGTCGCCTGAGCCGTTTTGCTCCTAGTCTGGTTGCAGATCCAAAGGAGATGACCCGTAGGTTTTGCCATGGTCTAGTTCCAGACATTGGCATTCTTATAGCGGCGAACGGTACGACTGACTACTACCAGAGCCTAGAGTTGGCCCGGAGCATCGAGGAGCGTCTTCTGTCATGCAAGAGGCCGGCTTCTGTACATCATGAGGGACCGTCCAAGCGTCAGGCTTTCCAGCAGAGAGCACCAACGCCATCCCAGCAGACTTACCGTCCCCCTACATCACATCACCCGACCCCGCCAGTTCGAGCCCCGGGACCCCGACAGCAGCAGAGGGAAGCTATATGTTCTTTCTGCGGAAGACCAGGGCATGACAGCTCCATTTGCAGGAAGAGGTTGAAGCAGTGCTTAGTCTGTGGGTCTGCCACCCATCAGATTCGGGACTGCCCAGTAGCGAAGCCTAGAGGACCACTTCTGACTCAGCAGCAGAGGTTTGGGCAGCATCTGCAGTAGCAGAAGGGACCTCAGGGGAAGGTTTATAGTCTAGCTCTCGAGCCGGAGCCGGAGCAGGTTTCGGAGCCAGATTACTTAGCTGACGTCATCACAGGTCATGTTTATTTGCATACTTTTCTAGCTGTATGTTTGTTTGATTCTGGTGCATCTCATAGCTTCCTATTATTAGAGTTTATGCATAAACATCATCTAGTAGCTACACCTACTGCGGAGATTAGTAGAGTGATGACGGGAGGAGGACCAGTGCCTATTAGATCTATCTATATATGTTCTATTTTTATAGCCGGGAGGGAGTTCAGGGGGCGATTCTTTGTGATGCCACTCCCCGGTTATGATATCATATTGGGGATGGACTGGCTTAGCTATGCCCATGCATCTATAGATTGTCATGAGGGTAGTATTTTGTTCAGTCCCCCAGGCACAGCACCATTCAGTGTCAGGAGGACAGGGCCGGAGATCAGCTTAGAGCCGAACTGTTGTGCTACAGTCGGGGACGCAGCACCGCCACACCCTATCATTAGGGAGTTTATGGATGTATTCCTAGAGGATCTTCCAGGACTTCCGCCTGACAGAGATGTGGAGTTCACCATAGATTTAGTGCCGGGTTCATCACCAGTATCCCGGGCTTGCTATAGAGTGAATTCCAAGGAGGCAGTAGAGATGAAAGAGCAGATTGATGACCTGTTGAAAAAGGGTTTCATTCGATCCAGTGCTTCTCCATGGGGAGCGCCAGTGCTTTTTGTGCCTAAGAAGGATGGTATAGTCCGGTTGTGTATTGACTACTGGGCGTTGAATGCTATCACTATCAAGAACAAATATCCTCTACCCAGGATAGATGATTTGTTCGACCAGTTGAGCGGGGCGAAGGTATTTTCCAGGATAGACTTGAGATCCGGGTACCACCAGGTGAAGGTCAGGGCAGCAGACATCCAGAAGACAGCGTTCAACACGAAGTACGGGCAGTACGAGTTTCTGGTGATGCCATTTGGACTCACAAATGTGCCAGCTGTCTTTATGAACTTGATGAATAAGACATTTCACCAGTATCTGGATAAGTTCGTCGTAGTGTTTATCGACGACATCCTGATATACTCGAAGACGCCAGAGGAGCATGCAGAGCACTTGCGGATAGTTTTGGGGATTCTGAGGCAGGAGAGATTGTTTGCCAAATTGCCGAAGTGCGAGTTCTTTTTAGACCGAGTGGAGTTTCTCGGCCATGTAGTCACTGGAGATGGAATCTCGGTGGATCCCAAGAAGATTGCTGCAGTTGAGACGTGGAAGGCTCCGACGTCAGTTTCAGAGATCATGAGCTTTCTGGGTTTAGCAGGCTATTATAGAAAGTTCGTCCAGGACTTTGCTAGGATAGCTGAACCCATGACGAAGCTGACGCGGAAGGATGCAGAGTACATCTGGTCAGAGGACTGCCAGGCAGCATTTGAGAAGCTGAAGAGGAGGCTGACGACCGCTCCAGTTCTGACTTTACCTTCAGATTCTGGAGGTTTCACCATTTACAGCGATGCTTCTGGAAAGGGGCTAGGATGTGTCCTACAGCAGCATGGGAAAGTGATTGCTTATGCATCTAGGCAATTATGGACTAATGAGAGGAATTATCCTACCCATGACCTAGAGTTAGCTGCGGTGATCTTTGCAATCAAGTTATGGAAACATTACTTATACGGAGAGCGTGTGGAGATCTTTACTGACCACAAAAGCTTGAAGTATGTGTTCACGCAGAAAGAGCTGAACATGAGGCAAAGACGATGGATGGAGTTGATGAAAGACTTCGACATCGATTTACAGTATCACCCCGGAAAGGCAAATGTGGTGGCGGATGCGCTGAGCAGGCATCCGATGGCATGGTACCTGATGATTGATCGACATTTGCGGGAGGATCTGGAGAAGCTCGGCATCGAGCTAGTTCGGCCAGGATCAGTGATACAGATGATGGCGCTTGACATTCAGTCAGGTTTGATAGAGCAGATCCGGGAGGCACAGTCTACAGATGAGAGCCTTCGCAGACTTCGACCCCAGGCGTTAGCTGGATTGCTGGATGACTTCATTATAGCAGAGGATGGATCCTTGAGGCATGACAGTCGATTGTGCGTGCCGAAGGGAGAGCTGGTAGAGGCAGTCTTGCAGGAGGCGCACCGATCGAGATATTCTATTCACCCTGGTGCTAACAAGATGTACCGTGACTTGCGGGAACATCTTTGGTGGCACGGGATGAAGAGGGATGTATCACGTTTTATCTCGAGATGCCTAGTTTGCCAGCAGGTCAAGGCGGAGTGCCAGAGGCCAGCTGGTTTATTGCAGCCGTTACCCATTCCCGAATGGAAGTGGGAACATATTACGATGGACTTCGTCTCAGGGCTTCCTCGTTCCCAAGGAGGGAAGGATGCCATTTGGGTCATCATAGACAGGCTGACGAAGTGTGCGCACTTCATACCCTTCAAGGTGGGGCTTTCCACCGAGAAGTTGGCGGAGCTATACATGCAGCAGATAGTTCGCCTATACGGAGTGCCGGTGAGCATCGTGTCAGACAGAGATAGCAGATTTACATCCCACTACTGGAGGAGCTTGCAGGAGGAGTTGGGCAGTAGGCTCAAGTTCAGTACGGCGTACCACCCGCAGACAGATGGACAGTCCGAGAGGACGATACAGATACTGGAGGATATGCTGAGGACCTGCGTGCTGGACTTCGGAGGATCATGGGAGAGCCATCTGCACTTGGTAGAGTTTTCATACAACAACAGCTACAAAGCCAGTATCGATATGTCTCCTTTCGAGGCGCTATATGGACGACGATGCCGCACACCGCTCTTTTGGGATGATGTTGGAGACAGAGTTATGCTTGGGCTAGAGATGATCACGGATGCAGCAGAGAAAGTCGGGATGATCAGAGATAGGCTCAGAGTAGCTCAGGACAGACAGAAACACTGGGCTGATGCTAGTCGCAGACCGATGGAGTTCGCAGACGGTGATATGGTGCTAGTGAAGATATCACCTACTAGAGGGACGATCCGGTTCGGACGAGGAGGGAAGCCGAGCCCCAGATACATCGAGCCGTTCGAGATACTTGGCAGGATCGGAGAGGTAGCTTACAGGGTTGTACTTCCACCCAACCTAGCAGGAGTTCACGATGTCTTTCACGTATCTCAGCTGAAAAGATATGTTCCAGACCCCAGTCATGTGCTAGACCATTCAGAGTTGGAGGTCGGACCGAGCCTTACAGTTTCTGAACAGCCAGTGGAGATATTAGACAAGAGAGAGAAGAGGCTGAGGAACAAGGTTATACCCCTAGTGCGAGTAGCTTGGAGCCGTCACTCCCCAGGTGAATCTACTTGGGAGAGGGAGTCGGACATGAGGGAGAGATACCCTTACTTGTTCGATCCAACCGCTGCGAGGGAACCACCCGTTCCCGCTTGATACCTTAGAGGTTAGTTTCGATCGCAGCCTTAGTCATTTTGTTGCACTGCTTGCTATGTTAGAATATTGTAGGGTCTTCAATCCTTGTGAATTTCGAGGACGAAATTTTTCAAAGAAGGAAGACTTGTAAGCCCCTGTTTTTCAAATTTTATATTAATTAGTGTTAATTAATTTTTAGTGTCAATTTAGCCTTAAAATGATTATTAGGATTTTTAGAAATTTTTCTAGAATTTTTAAATGATTTTTAAATGAGTTTTTAATACAAAAATATTGATTTGTAATTTTCTAAACTGTTTTAATATCATTTTGCAATTTTTTGAATTATTTTTATATCAGTATGCAATTTATTTAATTGTTAATATATCAGTTTGTAATTAGTGAATTATTTTTAATTATGGAATGCAAATTTATATTTACATATTAGGGACTTGGGGACCTATTCGTAAATTTCTAAACTACAGGGACCTAAACGAATTTCCTAACCCTAACTGCCCCCGACGACCAGCCACGTCGCCGGCGACCGACCGACCTACTTTTCCCCACCTTCCCCGGCCAATCCACCGACCTAAGCCCCTATTTAAACTCCCCTCCTCTCCACAGACTCGACCCTAACCCTAACCGACCACCACGACCACCCCAACCCCCTTTCTTCCCCGACAAAACAAAACCCTAACTCCGGCGACCCCCAGCGCCACCTCCACAGCCATCGTCGTCACCAGCCACCACCACCAATCAACACGCCCTGCCGAGACGACCCCAGCGCCACCGGAGCACCGCCGTCCCGACGCCCCTAGCCGCCGTCTCCGCCTTCGAAAACTTCCCCTGAAGTCGGACACGTATGTAGCATTGTTTTCTCATGTCGTGCGTGTCTCGTGTTGAGTCCATGTTGTTCGCCGTGTCCTGGCGAGCACGAATGTGGAACTGGACACGTGAGAATCGACTCGTGCGTGTTGAAATCGACCCAGACACGTTAATACCTGTGTCCATAACTGTCCGGACACAGCTTGTGTTTATTTTTTTTTTGATGTTTTTGTTAATCAAAACCTAATAAAATCTACCTAAGTCCTAACCTTAACACAACTGATGGGCTGACCCCCTGGCCAGCCCGTCCTAAACTAAACCCCCCCTTGCGCAGGCTCGGGTTCGAGCCCCCCTTCACTTCTTTTCTGTTTTCTTTTCTTTTTCTTTTTCTTTTTTTGTTTTATATATATATTTATATATATATATGTATATATATATTAGTATGTATATATGTATATACTGTATTTTAACAGTATTTTATATATATGTATATATATTTTTATACTTAGTAAAATTTTATATATTATTTGTATTTATATACATATATGTATATATGTATATATCTTCGTATGTATATATATATTTATACTATATATATATATATATATATATATATATATATATATATATATATATATATATACAATATTAGTGTATGTATATATATGTACTTTTATAATTAAGTATTTTCCTTATATATATATATATATATATATATATATATATATATATATATATATATATATATATATATATATATATATATATATATATATATGTACTTTTAGAACATATGTATATATATTTTCACTATGCATAATTTTATCATATTAAAATAATAATATTTATTTTGCACTATTACCAAATTGTATTTTTAGTGTATTTAAATTTCTGCAACCATTTGGTGTCCAAGCCTAGTATGGGTATTTGGGACCAAATGTGTTTTCACACATTCCAGACCTGTACAAGTCATATTGGACTTGATTCATGGCCTTGGGTCCTGTATTTGAACTTTGGTTCAAATTATGTACATGGACAAAATACGCAGATAAATAGTTAGTTAATTATAATTGTGTGCAATGCTGTTTTTGATTTTCTAAAAATACTTAAAGTACTGCTAAAATTATGGAAAAGTAGTATTTAGATACTATGTTAAGTTAGCTAATTTAGTATAATTTTTATAGTATTTAATTTACTGTTTTGCCACTAGTTTGGCATATGAAACCAAAACTCATTTTCTGTATATTTAGGAAAATTAATTTTTATTAAATACTTGTACTGATTAATAAATTCCAGAAAAATTATAATAAATTTTTATGATTAACAAGGATCACTTTGGTACTTTACTTTAAGTAAAACTAGGCTTTTTGTCTATCTCTAAAATTGTTAGAACACAATGGTCTTTTGATTTATTTATTGATTAATTACGACTTGTAGCTTTTTGTGTTATTTTGAGTTTTAGCCGTGTTGAACCCTACCCCTCACTAGTGTAAAGACCCTAGAAAGTTAGTTAAAGTAGTGTGTCACCCCACATTGGTCTCCTATGCCAAAGTCATCATTTTGGCTAGGTGCACAGTCACAAGTCGTGTTTCACCAATTAGTGTCCTAGTGTTTGAGCTTAGTGTAAAAACTAAGTTATTGTATTTATTTCTACAGTGACGAATTACCGGACATCCATAGCACTTTTATCGTAGCTTGTTTTGCTTTGCTTTGCTAGAGGCAAGTACTTTCTACAAACTTTACATACTGTTACGTAAATGAACTGCTAATCCAACCATGTTAAATGCTGATCCTTGGGGTAGCAAGTTAAAATGTCACATGTTGTACTTTCCATTACTACCATGCTTAGAACAGTCTTGATGTATCTCTCATATGATTAGAATATGGGTTATGGGAAAATTGATAGTAGTGTACGTGATCATGACCCCCCTATAGTAGCGAGCGAGGTCGTATTTTATATGCATGTCTTGCTGTAGGCCATTATCCCGCATTTCTGTACGGATGTACACCTATGCTTGTTAACTTGTACGTATGTACATTTTATTTACATGTACCACAGTACATTGTACATCTATTGACCGATCACGTACTTGCTACAGTTTTAAACATTACATATACATCTGTCTCTATGACATATGTATCCTTGCCATGATAGATTATGTGATGCCACGTTTTCAGTTATTTCCTCTCATGTTCATTTCCATGTTTCATATGCTAGTTTGCTAGATTCAGTTCTTGCTCCCATCCTGACAGGATAACGTTGTAGGTGTCCTTACTGAGGAGGAGTTACTCTGCGACACATATTATGGAGTTACTGCCGAGGACCCGGCTCTGCTTTTACGAGGATGTTCCTGCGGGGAACCTCGCCTAGTTGTCTTTTGTTTACTTAGACTTTTGAGAGTAGACATGTATTAGACTATATATTTTTGTAACTGGACATGTATCCAGTTTTACTTTTCAGTTCACTTGTACTTGGATATTTTACTATATACGACGACTTTTGTGTTTGGAGCATTTATGATTCTTCTTCACTTATAGAACTGTTAGCACATTTAGTCTTATCCTGTTGTCTTTAGAACAGCTTACTACGTTTTATCTCGACGTAGGCTGGGCATGACTCGGCCTGGCCCAACAATTTGGGTAGCGGGTCGTGACACATATTTCTTCAATTTCATATCCTATTATTGTGGTCATAATAATTATCTTTTGTGAAGGATTTATGAGAGTGTACGCAAGTGTCTTTTTATTATTATTATTTATCTCTCTCTTTTATATGGATTAAGTAAGTCGTCTTGTTAATATTAACTTTCATATCTTATCTTGATGACTATTGTGCTTTAATTGATTTGGCTTTTCTTATTAAGGACTTACCTAAAATTCTTGTCTATCTATATTGGTAATACTTTGAGGGGGAGCATTCAAGTCGACTAAATTTTTCCTTCTCAAGTATTTTTGTCCTTTACCTTCATGTTTATCTAAAAGGGTATTCATATAGCATGATAAGGTAATTGAGTTCAAATGCATGAACTTGGGTAAGCATATAGATTTTGCAAATAAAGAGATTAGTCTATATCAATTGCTCTATTTTTCATTGATCATTCCTTTATTTTGTTCCACTATTTATTTGTGGACAATTTTGACTTTCAAATGGCTTTTTAATCAATGTTTCAAGTTTATATTTTAATTGGTATTAAGTTTATATCTTTCAACTATCTCACTTAGTATTTTTTTATATCAATTACTTTGCAATTATCTAATCCTCATGGGCTTTTGACTGAAATCCTTTATTGAAATCTTTTATTTGAATTGGTATATTGTCTCCTTCCAAAACTAGAGTTTTAATTCATATAATATCATATTTTGGAGTTTCTTTCTTGGACTTCAAGTTGGTAAAACTATTTATTGACTGTTTTCAATTTTATTTGTTTTACCAACTATATTGTGTTTTGACAAGTTATTTTCCATTTGGCACTCTACATTTGATATGTAGTCTCTATACTTGTCTTTACACACTTCTCCCATTGTTCTTCATTTAGTATTTCTTGATCATGATTGTCTATGCCTTCCTCATGCTCTGATTTATGTACTTAAGATTAATTTTCTTTTATCTCTTAGTACGGGAGAGCCTATTTTTGATCATGACAAAGGGGGAGAAGTAAGTTTAAGTATGTATTTATAAGTAATCTAAGTTGTATGTTTTTCGTGATATTGCTTATATCTCTTGTAAATTAGTGATACATGCATCTAGTGTATCCATACTAAACTTAACCGATTTGTCATAATAAAAAAGGGGAAGATTGTTGGCCCAATGATTGTATCATGTTTTTGAATATGGTTAATATGTTAAGTTTAGCATTTCTTTATCACTAATCTTGATACTATCGCTATAGCATTTCTATTTCTACTTATACTTATACCTTTGGTGATATGTGCCTATTGGTTTACATATTAGTGATACGAGCTTATCTATCTTAAATTTAATCGGGTTGCCAAAATCAAAACTATGTTTTTTTATTTTGGTTATTCAATTAATTTTAATCATTATGATATCACTAACATTTATGCTATCACCTTAGCACTTATACATAAACTCAGCATTGTCCTAATGTGCATTAAACTTATCATACTTGCTGCTATGTATATTGCTTTGTTCGTCTAACATGTACATGCAGAAAAGCAATAAGCAGGATCAATGTGGACATATGGAATGAAGAAATCATGGTGGGCCAAAGACGATGGATCCCACAAGATTTCTTTGAACAACCCGACGACATCTCCGGAGCCACGCACTCGGGGGTTCCGCTGCCCGGTCAGCGAACGGGGGTCGAGGGGGCAGCGCCCCTTGTCGGGGGTTCGGGGGCGAAGCCCCCGAAAGGTATTCAGTTTTCACAAACTGGATATCTTTGGACAGCTGACGCCAAGGGAAAAAGTCAACATCTATCAAGGAAAGAAGCCAAGCCATGCCATCATCATTTCAAGACTCTGAAGAAGCCTGCACCTGCTACAGTATATCTGGAGTCTATAATGAGTCTTAGGAATAATTGTAAACACAAGAAATAGATGGCAAAATCGAAAGCTAGGGTAAAAATTAGCCCAGGGTCATTTTCGGATGAAAACCGGCATACCGACGGTATACCGGTCTATACCGACGGTATACCGATTTTGTTCACAGAAAGTTTCTGTCTACAAAATCGGCATACCGACGGCATGCCGGTCCATACCGACAGTATGCCGATTCAGTAACGTTTGAAATTCCAACGGTCGGATTTCGAGCGTTTAATGATCCCAACGGCTATATTTCTAGCCGTTGCATTCCAGACCGGTATACCGACGGCATGCCGATCCATACCGACGGTATACCGGTTCGCTGACTGAAAAGTTGCCTTTGGCTCTTTTCAATGCTTTGGTTATAAATAGCCTTGAATCCCTTCATTCAAGGTTGATGCTTTGAGCCTAAAAATTTCTAAACCACCAAAGCCTATCCACAAACAACTCTACAAAGCTTTCATTTGCCATCCACAAATTGTGTTAGAGTTATTGAGTTAAAAAGTAAGATCTTCATCTTATTGTATAAGGAGATCAAAACCTATTGTGAAAGGTTAAAGTTGGAGAGTCTTCGTATCCAAACTCTCGGTTGAAGTTGGAGAGTCTTCGTATCCAAACTCTCGGTTGAAGTCGGAGAGGCCTTCGGATTAAAGCTCTCGTGTAAGAAGTTGGCGAGTTCTTCGGATCCAAACTCGTGTGTAACTATTTACTCAAATAGTGGATTAAAACCGGAGAGAGTTCCGGGACTGGAGTGCCTCTTGGGAGGATACCAGGATATATCGTGTGTCGGTATTGTTATTGCTTCTTCTCTTGCACTTATATTTTTAAATTGTCCATTAGCTTGTGCTAAGTGCTTGATTAGTTAGCTTGACCCTATTCACCCCCCTCTAGGGTTCCTACAGGGTGCTCCGAAATGCTTGGTGATTCGGGACTTTCAGTGGAACTAGCTACCTTGCTACTGAAATGATCGTCGTCTAACCCATAAATGTTCAAGATGGCTTGAATTACCAGTGACCTTTCATATAGATGAGTCGGTGTGCTGAGTGGAAATCAGCATGCACGGTGTCAGTTGAGTCACAAGAAGTGTAAGTACGACACGAATGAGTCAAAAAATATGTACACGGTTTGCAACACAACTTTTATGAAGCTTAAGATTTGGCTATAGCAGAGACACGTGCTTCAACACAAGGCGTGGCGTCGGGTGTTTGAGTCATTGGCACTAAGTTTACAAGTCTATGATTGAGTCATTTGAGAGATGAAATGGAGGAAGGTCGTAAGGCAAGTGTTGAGTTAATTACACTATGTTGCAAGGCACAGCCTCGACGTTGTACAAATGGATTTGTAGCATGGTCATAAGAATTTGGAGCATGATCATGTTGGTTGCAACACAAGTAGGCCAGGAGTCTATGTATTGGATTTGATCCTAAGGCAAGATTAGAAAGACCACAAAGGAATAAGTTGCACTCACTAAAATAACGTGTTAATTTTGTATCGGTGGACGAGATGCCCCTACCAGTACGGTTGTTTACTGACACCCACAAGTTTTCATGTGCAAGTGCAGGTACTTGCTCGTTCTGGGCAGAGCTCACTTGGACGCGCTGAGGCATGAAGTTTCTTGACGTTTTAAGATGTGCGGCCGCATTGGAGTCTTCACATATACATGACATAATGTATGAACATCGCCTTCTGAAGCATCAACAAGTTGTAAGCCTAACGGCATAATATTTGTATTGAGAGATGAGAGAGAGCTGAGAGATAGTATTCAAAGAGATTGTGAGCTTGAGTGATTATAATCTTGACTTCGAGCCGTTGTAACATTTCATTTAAATATCAATAAAGAGTTTTCTTTTGTATAACTTGTGTACATTATTTGGACTTCTGTGCGACGATCCCATCGCTAGCAAGGACGATCGGTTCTGCAGAATCGGAGCGTGACAGAAACGTCATGACAATTGCTTTGAGTCGGAAGTTTATGGGAGCAATTACGATATCAAGCAAGCTACTGCAAGACTTAGAAGAAATGTGTATTGAATTTCAAGTTCGAACCCAAGAGGCACAACTTGCTCAATTGCAATTGGAGTCGAGCTTACGCAAAAAGATAAAGACCGCATAAAAGAATGACACATTTCTGCAGAAGATAAGATTTGATTTCATCGGAAAGGACAATTGACTTTGCAGAGTACGAGGATGGAATATTGCAATGAAGGGAGAGGCTATACGTTCTGAAGGATGAAGAGCCTAAGAAAGAAATATTAATAGAGGCTCATTATGCGAGGTACTCTTTGCTGCCGGAAGGACGAAAATGTACAGAGACTTGCGCAAAATATTTTGGTAGCACGACATGAAGAAGGAAGTGGCTCTATTTGTGTCACATTGTTTGGCTTGTCAACGAGTAAAGGAAGAACATCAACGGTTAGATAGAGAGATGCAAATGCTTGCCATTCCATAATGGAAGTGGGATCATATTACAATAGAATTCATAGTCGGCTTACCGAGGACTCAGCATGAGAATGATGTAATTTGGGTCATTGTTGATGGATTGACCAAATCGGCTTATTTCATTCACTACAAAAAATACCCCTATTTTTTAACGGTTTTAGTGCAACGGTTTTATGAATGTTGCTAGAACTATAATTTGCAACAGTTACGTAACGGTTGAAATAATCGTTTCTAAATTAAATATATTTGCAATGGTTATACATTAACCATTGCCTAATACATTTTTTTTACAACGGTTCATAAATACTTGCTAAACATTTTTCTTTTTTATAACGATCAAGCAATAATTTTATGAAAGTGTTGTCAAAACGAGTTGAATGGGCAACGGTTATGCAAGGGTTTTAAGTATTTGTTACAAATTTATTAATATTTTGCAACGATTACATAAAGCCTTAAAAAAATCTTATTGTTAGCAACAGTTGCGCAATAATTTTTACAATCTGTTGTGAGTGGGCTTATTATTTGTAATAATTGTGCAACGATTTATGCTACCAGTTGCAATTTTTTTGTTTAATAACAACGTTTATGATAACCATTGTCAAAAGAATAAACAACTATTACAAAATATTGATCTTGCAACAGTTTGTTTATAGTCGTTGCAAATTCAATGTCCAATTTGAATTTTACTAATACATAGTAGGGATTTAAGCATTAGAATTACTCGTATTAATTGGTTCCTTGTTCGCTAACAAAAAATATTAGATAATATATTTAACATCGATCCAAAGCTTCAATTGATAAAAATGATATAAGTACATATATATTATATATATAAGTATTTATATACAAATGAGCTTGTAGCCTAGTGGTAGAGTGGAGGCATGTGATCCAGGAGGTTGGGTGTTTGAGCCCCATTGGAGGTAAAAAAAAGTATTTTTTATTGACTGTTGCCTATTATCCGCAATAATTTTTAACCGTATTATGAAATATTTTAGGCAACAGTTATCAACCATCGTACTTTACTCAATATTTACAATGGTTTGTTAATCGTTACCAAATATATTATTGACAACACTATGTAACCGTTATGCTTTGACGTGAGATCCGTTGCATAATACGTTATTTGCAACTATTTATAAAAACGTTGCAAAAACCTTCTATAACCAAACCTTTTATAACCGTTGCAAGAGGAATTTGCAACGCTCAAATTTACAATGGTTCCAATAACTGTTGTAGAATAATTTTGCAACGGGTTATATTATTTTTGCAATGGTTTTGACCGTTGTAAGACACCCAGGTTTCTTGTAGTAATTGCGATCAAAGTTTCATGGAGTGTGGACCGGCTGACTCAAATTTACCTCGACGAGATTGTTCGATTGCACGTGGTGCCATCTTTGATAGTGTCAGACCGAGATGGATGGTTATTATCACGTTTTTTAATTTAATTTTCAATCGACGATGGGTACGAAGTTGAAGTTAGCTCGACGTACCATTCACAGACTGATGAACAAACAGAAAGGGTAAATCAAATTTTGGAAGACATGTTACGGCTCTGTGCGGTGGATTTGAAGACAAGTTGGAATACCCATTTGCCATTGGTGGAATTTACATACAACAATAATTACCAAACCAATATTTAGATGACATCACATGGACCTCTCTACGAGCAGAGATGTAGGTCACCGATATGTTAGTATGAAGTTGGTGAATGACAAGTACTTGAAACGGAACTGGTGGAACAGACCGCCAAGAAGGTCCGCATGATTTGTAAAAGGCTTCATATTGTACAAAGTCAACATAAGAGTTATGCTGATACTTATCGACCACCGCTCATGGTGGGGGATCCCGTGTTCTTGAAAGTAACACCCATGCGGGAAGTAATGTGATTTGGTGTCCAGGGCAAGTTAAGTTTGAGATTTGTTGATCCTTTTAATATCCTTGAGAGAGTTGCACCTGTACACCTAGGTGTACTATAATTTATGTTTCTCAACTTCAAAAATATGTGCATAATGTGAGGAATACATTTACTCTTTCTTTGTTAGTAGTAGGCCATGGATGTGAAAAGTTTCTTAGTTATTGTGGTAGATTGCCTTCTCTTAATTAACTTGATGGCGCTTAATGATTCATCAGTCAAACTGTTTGGCATTTGGCAGCATTATAATGTTTATTCTTGCCAAATACAAGTTTATCACAGTAACATAAATCTTTACCATTATTTTGGTCAAGCCATATATTCATTTCAGGCTTATTTGGAATAGCAGAATAGATAAAGTCTAGCTTTGAGCTAGAATACATGTATTCTGGGGTAAGAAAGAGTTTGATTTGAAAGTTTCTATTTTGTCATCCATGTACTCCTTGCTGTTGGAGTGGGTGGGGTTCCCAACCTATGTGGAGAAGATCCTGGAGTGCGACGAGCGCCGTCCGATGTCGGAGAAGCTCGGGAAGTAGGCGACGCGGAGTTGCTGCTGCTGCTGCCAACCCAAAGGGGGGTTCTGGACTGAGGCTGCCGAGTTCGGACCGAACTCGGTCCCAGGGCGAGTTTGGGCCGAACTCGGTCTAGCCACTCCAGAATGTGGCCGATAGGTTCTGGTTGCCCGACACAGAGTTCTGGCCGAACTCTGTGTCGTCGGGGCTGAGCAAAAATTTAGGGTGATTTTTTACTGTTGGATCTAATCTAATGGTCCAGATTTTGCTGCGGATTAGGGGAGTTAATATTTGGTTATTCCTAACCCTATTCATCGCAGAACACACTCGGGAGAGAGAGGAAGGAGGCAAGAGTGCCATTACAACTTCGGAAGAGAAGACGGAGGATTGAAGGTGTTTTTTGAAGGAGAATCGGATTCGGGTAATCTCTACTCGTCGTTCTCGCTCTTCGTAGCCTTGTAATCATTGTTCTTACTTCTGAGTGTTGTGGGGATCCGATTTGGATCGGGAGAAGTTTGTAGAGGGTATAATTCTTCTATTCCATTAGTGGAGGCTTCTCAAGGTTGGACTCCGATCATCCCGTGGTTTTTCCCGCAAGGGTTTTTCACGTCAAAAATTCTCTGTGTCTGCGTGGATTGTTTTGTGTGATTGTTTTTGGGTTCGTGCGTTGTATTTGTCACTCCCCGTTCCTAGAATACATATTTTTATACATGTACAACTCATGAGTATTTATTTAATATTTATCATGTATTATCCTGTATTTAAATTCCTTTAATTTTATGTTAATTAATTAATCTGCTCTTTAATTTTCATGTTAATTTATTTCCTGTAATTTTATTTCTGCATTTTATTTATCTGTATTTTATTCCTGCTTTTATTCCCTACCTTAGTCTTGCTTAGTTTGGTTCGCGTTGGCCTTGGTTGGATCCCCTACAACCCAACCCATTGGACCCGGCCCAACTCCCACCTACCACCCCCTTCCATATTTAAAGCCACCCTCTCCATTCTCTCTCCTTATTACTTATTCTCACCATTACTCCTCTTCTTCTTCTTCATTACTCTCTCTACCTACCAAACCGTAGGCAAGTACAACTTGCTCCACATGAGAACCCATGTTTTATGGTTCATTTATCTTCCTCGCAAGATCCTAAGAGAGTTTAGAACTTGACATTTTTCATTTCGAAGTCTTAATTTTTGTAGATCTAGAAATGAGTTATTTTCGGAGTTTGGTGGTTTTGATCTATCAAACTTCTTTGTTTTCAAGTTTTGATGGTTCTATGTTGTAGAGAGTTTTATTCTACCCAATTTTGACCTTTGGAGAGTTGGATTTGGACTTGTTTTGACCTAGTTATGGACCTTTGAAGCTTTGGGGTGCAACCATGGAGTTCTTGCTGTTTGGAGAAGACAGTGAGCAGTGTACACTAGCTTTTTAGCTTGCGTCACTGAGCTGTGCGCGCTCTTTAGCGCAGCGCAATATGGAGTCCATACGCTGCCTTTGGAAGCGTGTGTCTTGCATACGCTACCTTTTGGGGGCGTATGACTTGCATACGCTCACTTGGACGGTCAGGAGTCGTATGGAGTCCATACGCTACCTTTTGGGAGCGTATGACTTGCATACGCTCACTTGGACGGTCAGGAGTCGTATGGAGTCCATACGCTACCTTTTGGGAGCGTATGACTTGCATACGCTCACTTGGACGGTCAGGAGTCGTATGGAGTCCATACGCTACCTTTTGGGAGCGTATGACTTGCATACGCTCACTTGGACGGTCAGGAGTCGTATGGAGTCCATACGCTACCTTTTGGGAGCGTATGACTCGCATACGCTCACTTGGATGGTCAGGAGTCATATGGAGTTCATACGCTGCCTTTGGGAGCGTATGACTTGCATATCTTAACCTGAGCGTAGCCTGACCTAGGCATATGGCCTTTGGCTGACTTGGTCTTATGTCAGCATGTCAGTTTGGTTTTATTTTCCTTAAGCTTGGTTCTTCTATAGCCCTGTATATTGATATTTTATTAGATATTTAACGTCCATTTTATATCCTTACGCCTTTTGGCATAAACTTGATATAATCATGATATGTTAATATTTCTGTTAAATATGGATTGTTACGTGGGATGTACCATGTGTCGTAAATTGAGTTATAGATACCCCGATTGACTGAAATTAAACCCTGAGAGTTGTAGACTCGACCCCACTGAATACTAATTGACTTTCATGCCTTGTCACCATTGATAATAATGGTTATCTTGACTAAATTGATCATGCGTTCCTAGTTGAAACTAAGAGACTGGCTAGTCGTCTTATTGAATTAAATGAATGAGACACGTTCATGTTATGAACTATTGTAATCGACTGGCTGATCCCGAATATTGACATACATGCACATGCAGGCTTCAATCTATTTATTTATTTATTTACTTATTTATTTTCTACAAAAGAAGCATGTGTACTTTATGGTCAAGGCATGATTACCGTGGTTAGATTTGATTGTTGCATTACGCTATGTAAGACCTGCAACCTAACCGCACTGGTATCGTTGTAGAGTTGTGCATATCGTACCCCGTACGAAAGTACTCATTTGAATGACCATGATCCACGGCATGGGATTTCACTCAATGTAGGGACTATTAAGTTAAATAAAATAATGATTGCATGGAGAGAATGGATTCCCGAGTTCTTACATGGCAGCCCCCTTGGGACAAGTAGTACCCGACGGGCCGGCTAGTTCCCACAGATACTGTAAAACTGCCACACGGGCAGGGAACAGTATCTGCTTATATTATTATTGTATATTGTATATTGATGACGGGCGTCCTGCTAGGACTCGTCTAATTCATGCATGGCGCACATGATTGACTGGATAAACTAGCCTTGCTTGCACATAGTAAGAACTACGGAATCCCTAATTGCATAATTCCAGGATAACTTGGGACTCACAATAGCAAGCCATAGGAGTTGATTGGCCGTTCAAGATGATTTGTTTGTGTACTGTACTACTCTGTTACCTAACTGGGATGATCAGAATGTCAGGACACGACGGGCCAACTTCTGTCCTTGTTTGGTTGGGAGGTTGGTTCGAAGTGTCGTGATGTGATGTGAATCCTAGTAGCAAGCAGAGATTTATTAGTATTATTCTCTTACATTACTGGTTTTAGTTCTCATGTCGTGCTTCCTTGTGGTACTTGCTATTATTGGTCTAACCTCTCTGGTTTTGCATGGCCAGATTTAGAGCCGGTCCCCGAGGATCCAGCTTACTTCTACCTCCAAGATGGTCAACACTAGAGGGATGATCGCAGGAGGACTCGAGTGGGTTTCTTACTTCCCCGCTCGTTTTGTTATCTACTTCATACCTTAGCCGTTTGGCACCGACATGTTAGTCGGATTGTCTTGTACTTACTTTTACATAATTGTAATTAAAGTCAGACTGCAGCTGATAACAATTGTGTATACTTTTGCTACATCAATCTGGCTATGTTTTGTAAAGCCAGATATCAAGAACATTTTGACAGAGCGTTTGGGACGCCTTACTGCTTTATCTTACATGTTCTCTATTACTGTTTCTTGTTTGAATGATTGAGACAATAGATGTGTGATGACCATAGTAAGACTTTTATGTAGTATGCACCCCCTCGTCTTTTAGACAGCATTGATCGTATTATACGGTATTCATCTACCCGTAATACGTAGCTGGCTGAGTCATTCCCCCGCTCTCCAGTATTCTGGTTCTGGGGCGTGACAAGGTTTTAGTGGTGGCCCATGCAGGTCTGATTTCAGACTTGTGGGGTGTTTTGATTTATAGGATGTCTCAATCACACATGTTTCTCCTTGATCTCATGATTCGTCAATTCTCAACTCTAGCTTGACATTCCAGTATCCTTTGACTTCATTGATCCTTCATGTCTGGTCATTTGATTGTTCTCTTGTCCCTTTTCTTAAGGGCACCTCGTCCGTATCTGTCAGAGCTGGACAGCAACAACATGGACAGCAACATGGACAACCTGACCAGGTTGGTCAGCAACAAGGGTCAGAACCACTTCATGAGGCTATTCAAGAAGAGGTGATAGTAGAACCAGCGGTTGGACCGCAGTATCCGGAGGTTCCAACACCACCAATAGTTCCACCTACCCCTGTGGAATTGGACACACCAGCCCTTCTGGAGATCATGAGAGGGATGATGGCTACTCAGCAACACCAGATGTTAGCCCAGCAGCGCATACACGCTCAGTTACAAGAGCAGAATGTACTACTCAACCAAGGATTACAGACGGCATTGGAAAGAGGGGCAAGGACAGATTCAGGAGCGTCAGCCCGGTTTTGCAAGTACAACCCCCGTCGTTTCGAGGGCACGGAGGATGCTATCTCAGCAGATGCATGGCTTAAGGACATTGAGGCTATTCTGACAGCCGCTAAGGTGCCGGCAGAAGAGCGTGTGGATCTAGTGAAGTTGTTACTTCAGGATCTCGCACGTGATTGGTGGGAATCAGAGGAAGTGGGCATCAGGCGTCCTGTTGCTTGGGACGATTTTACTGCAAGGTTCAAGACGAAGTATTTTGGAGTTGTGGCGCAGTTTGAGCTACAACAGAAGTTTATCAACCTCAGACAGGCTGGCAAGACCGTAGATGCTTATGCAGCGGAGTTCTGCAGATTGAGTAGGTTTGCCCCAGAGATGGTAGCAACGGAGCGCCAGAGGGCGATGAGGTTCCAGCAAGGGTTTCATCTTGAGCTCTTGCAAATGATAGAGGGGCACAATTACCAAACTTTTGATGAAATATTGACGGCAACCCGCAGACACGAGATCACCATTCAGAGGCTTGCGGCAAGGGCTGGGGGTCAGAAGAGATCCCACAGTCAGATTGAAGGAGGAGGGGGAGCAGCGCCCCGAACAACAGCGCCATCCCCTGGCATTCGTATCCACGATGTGGTGATACGGGGGCCAGCACCACCCAGGCAGCAGCAGCAACAGCAACAACAACAGAAGAAGAACCAGCAACCCCCGACGGGCTGCACTTATTGTGGGAAGATGGGACACACTAGAGATGTGTGTCGGACATTGAATGAATGGACTATGTCTGATATATGGAAATCCAGACCATCGGGTTACCACATGTCCCATGAATTCAAGGTCAGGAGGACCAGTGCAGCAGTTTCCTGCTCTGCCAGCACCAGGGACAGGGCAGTATCGAGGACCAGCGGTAGCAGTGAGGCCGTTGGCACATCGTCCGTTAGTACCGCAGGCTCAGATGTTTCGGCAGCAGGGACCGTCGATACAGCAACACCAGCATAGACCACCCTAGCATCATCAAGGCAGGGGCCAGCAGCAGCACCAGGCTAGGCCGCAACATGGGAACCAGCAAGGAGGTCGAGGGCAGGCATTCACTCTGTCCTTGGAAGAGGCATTAGCATCGGGAGATGTTGTGGCAGGTAACATTCTCGTCGCCTCATATCCCGCAGTAGCATTGTTTGATTCAGGAGCATCGCACTCATTTATATCTGCACGATTTGCGACACGGCTAGGAATGGAGTTCGAGGCATTGCCAGGGAGGTTGAATATACTCACTGGCAATGGGCTCGTAGGAGTTAGTAGAGTTATTCTAGCGTGTAGTATTGTAGTTTGCGGGCATTCTTTACCCGCCCAGTTGATAGAATTTTCTGTTGGAAATTTCGACGTTATCTTAGGCATGGACTGGCTGAAAGACAGTCATGCGACAATAGATTGTCGTAGTGGGAGTGTATTTTTTGATATTCCAGGCATGAAGAGATTCACCATAGTCAGATCAGAGGCAACGCAGCAAGAGCAGGGAGTAGTAACGGCAATGGAAGAAGTCCAGGTTCCGAAGGTAGTTGAAGAATTTCTAGACGTATTTCCTGAAGAACTTCCCGGTCTTCCACCGGTTAGAGATATTGAGTTCAGTATAGAATTGGCACCAGGAACTAAACCGATATCAGATCGGGTTTACAGAATGGCGGATTCGGAGCAGGCCAAGGTATATGAGCACATAGAGGAATTGAAGGAGAAGAAGTTCATCCAAGCTAGCGTATCACCATGGGCAGCACCAGTGGTACTTGTGGGAAAGAAGGATGGGTCATCCAGATTATGCATCGATTACAGGAAGCTTAACGCGGCAACAGTAAAGAACAAGTACCCATTACCCAGGATCGACGACTTATTTGATCAGTTGAGCAAGGCTAGAGTTTTCTCCAAGATAGATCTTCGTTCAGGGTATCACCAAGTGAGGGTTCGGAAGGAAGATATCCCCAAGACAGCATTCAGGTCGAGGTATGGGCATTATGAATTCTTGGTAATGCCGTTTGGTTTGACCAATGCTCCAGCAATATTCATGGATTTGATGAACCGCATCTTTATGCCGTATTTAGATCAGTTTGTCGTAGTATTTCTCGACGACATTCTTGTGTACTCTGCTAGTGAAGAGGAACATGAAGACCACCTCAGGAAAGTATTGCAGGTTCTGAGAGAGAACCAGTTGTATGCCAAGCTCAGCAAGTGTGAGTTCTGGACGGATCATATTTCATTCTTGGGACATATCGTATCAGGAGCTGGAGTAGCAGTGGATCCCAAGAAGGTAGAAGCAGTAGAGAGTTGGCCAGTACCCAAGACCGTAGCAGATGTGCAGAATTTCTTGGGATTGGCGGGATATTACAGAAGATTTGTGTCAGATTTTGCAAGACTTTCAGCACCCATGACTCGCTTGACCCGGAAGGATGTGCCATTTGTTTGGTCGGCAGAATGTCAGGCATCATTTGAGAATTTGAAGCAGAAATTGATATCAGCACCCATTCTTACATTGCTAATTGGACCCGGAGGTTTTACCGTATATTGTGATACGTCAGGTAAAGGACTTGGATGTGTCCTCATGCAGCACGGAAAGGTGATAGCATATGCATCTAGGCAGCTTCAGGACCACGAGAAGAATTACCCAACTCATGATTTGGAGTTAGCGGCAGTAGTATTTACTTTGAAGCTATGGAGGCATTACTTATATGGTGACCGAGTGGACATGTACACAGACCACAAAAGTCTGAAGTACATCTTTACTCAGAAGGAGCTGAACATGAGGCAGAGAAGATGGCTAGAGTTGATCAAGGATTATGACGTGGAGCTTTAGTATCATCCAGGCAAGGCTAACGTGGTAGCAGACGCTCTCAGCAGAAGGGGCGGCGCATTTATGTTGACAACACAGAAGCATATCTTAGAAGACCTTCAGGAGATGGGCATAGAAGTTATACTTCCTAGCGATATAGGAGTTCTGGCAAGTTTACAAGTTCAATCTGACTTAGTAGATAGGATCAAGGCAGCTCAGGTACAAGACCCAAGGATTCAGAAGCTTAGGGCAGAATGTGAGTCAGGGCACAGAAAGGAGTTGAAAATTCATGAAGATGGTACACTTAGGTTTGGATCACGTCTATGTGTGCCTAGTGGAGATATCAGACAGGAAGTTATGGCAGAAGCTCACAGTTCCCAGTATTCTATACATCCTGGAGGGACCAAGATGTACCAAGATATCAAGCAGCACTTCTGGTGGAACGGGATGAAGAGGGAGATAGCTAGGTTTGTTTCCCGTTGCTTGGTATGTCAGCAAGTGAAGACAGAACAGTAGAGGCCAGCTGGATTATTGCAACCGCTTCCTATCCCGGAATGGAAGTGGGAACACATCACAATGGACTTTGTGACCGGTTTACCGAGATCACCAAGTGGTAAAGATGCTATTTGGGTGATAGTAGATCGGCTTACAAAGGTAGCATATTTTCTTCCTTTCAGAGTAGGACAATCTACAGAAAAGTTGGCAGAGTTATACATGCAACAGATAGTCAGGCAGCATGGAGTCCCTGTCAGTATTGTGTCAGACAGAGATACCCGCTTTACATCACATTTATGGAAGAGCTTGCATCGTAGTTTGGGCACCAAGTTAAGATTTAGCACGGCTTACCACCCACAGACGGACGGGCAATCAGAAAGGACAATTCAGACTTTGGAAGATATGTTGCGAGCTTGCACTCTGGATTTTGGAGGATCTTGGGAAAGCTACCTGCACTTAATTGAGTTCTCATACAACAACAGTTATCATGCTAGTATCCAGATGATGCCATTTGAGGCACTATATGGTAAGAAGTGTAGATCGCCGCTTGCATAGGATGATATTGGGGAGAGGAAGATGCTAGGCCCAGAAATGATTATCCAGACGGTTGAAGTGATTAAGGGAATTAGAGAGCGACTTCGTGTTGCGCAGGATCGGCATCATCATTGGGCGGACCAGCATCGTAGGCCGCTAGAGTTTTCTGTTGGGGACCACGTGTTCTTGCGGATCTCACCTACCCGTGGGGTCATTAGATTTGGCGTTCGCGGGAAGTTGAGTCCACGATACGTAGGCCCATTCGTTATCCTTGATAGGGTAGGCGATGTTGCTTATCGTTTATCCCTTCCACCTTCGTTACGAGAGGTGCATGACGTGTTTCATGTATCTCAATTGCGAAGGTATGTATCGGACCCCAGCCATGTCCTCGATCATTCAGAACTGGTTGTTGGTACCAACCTGTCTTACGAGGAGCAGCCTGTGTCCATCTTGGACCGAAGAGAGAAGATACTCAAGAACCGAACAATTAACCTTGTCCGGGTTGCTTGGGGTCATCACTCTTTGGGAGAGTCAACGTGGGAACGTGAGGATGATATCCGATCACGGTATCCACATCTGTTTGACTCACAAGGTATATCTTTTTCTGTGTACCTGATTGTCTTGATTCCTCATGCTTATCACCTTATGGGTAGAATTGCTTGATGTCGTAGATTGTTAAATATAGATATGTTACTTGCTATGGACATTGTAAAATGATTGCTTCATTGAATTGCTTGTACTTAGATTAGTTTAGCCCGATGTTTCTATCCTGGTTGGATTTGAAATTCCGAGGACGGAGTTTTTCTAAGGAGGGTAGAGATGTCACTCCCCTTTCCCAGAATACATATTTTTATACATGTACAACTCATGAGTATTTATTTAATATTTATCATGTATTATTCTGTATTTAAATTCCTTTAATTTCATGTTAATTAATTAATCTGCTCTTTAATTTTCATGTTAATTTATTTCCTGCAATTTTATTTCTGCATTTTATTTATCTGTATTTTATTCCTGCTTTTATTCCCTACTTTAGTCTTGCTTAGTTTGGTTCGGGTTGGCCTTGGTTGGATCCCCTACAACCCAACCCATTGGACACGGCCCAATGAAGAACAGTTTGGCAACTCTAGAGGGGGGTGAATAGAGTTTATATAGAAAAATAGCCAATTAAAAATAACTCTTTCACCAACAATAAATAATCAGAGTAAAGTGCGAAAAATAAATGAAGAGCAGAAGAGCATACGCAAACACAGCGATTTTAACCTGGTTTCCCTCGTGGAGGACTAGTCCAGGCCTGAGAACTCTAGCTCAGGATTAAATCCACTATTTGTGAAATAGTAGTTTACAACCCGTGCCTTTTCTTCAGAAGAGCATGTCAACTTCTAACAGAGGATCGCAGTGGCGATTTGCTTGGAATTGTCCAAGCGACTTCTTCGACTCTTGCACAAGAATCCTAACTGAGAGATGCTGAGCACTCGAGACTTAGGAGGCTTGTGGCTAGTAGATGGGAAGGGTATGGCTTATTGAGCTTATAAGAGAGAAGAGAAGAGAAGATTGGATGATTTGAAATGAGAGAATTCATGCCCTATTTATAGTGTTTTTATAGGCAGAATTCGGCCAGAATTCGGGTAGGAAAATTCAAAAATTTGGCCGTTGGACAACTAGCAACCAGCTAACCCTAAAATTAGGGTTCCTGATTTCTAGGGGACAGAGTTCGGCCCGAACTCTGTGTGGAGGCAGAGTTCGGCCCGAACTCTGTCTCCAGAGCACAGAGTGGTTTTAAGGGGACCAGTGGGCAGTTTTTGGTTCAGTGGAGCTTGGGATTTTGGGTAGGTTATAGACTAAGTTCCAAGAGCTCAGCATGACTCAGAGTACACAAGTCTAGACTCAATGAAATTATAAAATACAGACTCCAGAACACACTGAGAGCCGGAGACTGAGCTGTCATCTGTCTTGAACTGAATGCAGTCGTCGTGTGTCGTATTGAATTAATACAAATATTATTTAGTCAATGTAGTCAATATTTGGTTGACTGTGACTTTGTGTCAACAATCTCCCCCATATTGATAATTGACAAAATAATATATGTATATTTCAATATTCATACCTGGACACAGTTGATTGTAACATAGCTCCCCCATAAACGATGCCTGAGCTAAAAGAAGATAGCTCCCCCGTAAACCATGAACGGTGTCGAGCTGGAAGCTATAGCTCTCCCCCGTACAAAATGCATAGAACCTGTGACCTGATAGATAATATTTTCCAGAGCAAGAACAAGCACAGATATACACAGATATACGAATGCATAGAACCGGTGGCCTGATAGATAATATCTCCCAAAAGCAAAACAAGCACAAAACTATAAAAATAAAAATAAAAATATACATTATTTCTCCCCCTTTTGGCAGTTAGCAATATAAAGAAGCAATGAATAGTAATGCAACCACACCAAGCAGAGAAGAAACAGTGAAATACTAAGCAAAATAAGTCACTGACATAAAGTAAAACTATGATAAAGGACAGAAAATGTCATCCACCAAACCAAGTGGCCAACTCATAAACAGAGTACATAAAACCAGCTACATAAATCCATAATAAACTAAATAACTGAAAGCAAAAAGTAACTAAGATCATCAGCAGTAGCAGCAGCAGATCGAGCCAATCTCCATCACGGAGCACGAGAAGGTCCAGGAGAGTTGGAACGTCTGGGATCCACAAGAGCAGCACTCGGATCCAGGTAACGCAAGACCCATGGATCATCAATGCGATATCCTTCACGATCGGGATCCCGCTGCATGGGAGGGCATAGTAGGATGATGGGACATGGAGTACCGAATATCATGCAGCGAGTTGCTGAGTGCACTCATCTGCAGGGTAGTGCGGTAGTCCATCTGAGCACACCGATCAGCCTCTAAGTAGAAACGATCTTGGAGCATGGTCTGGATGGAGTCAAGAGTGGCAGGTGGAGGTGGTGCATCCTGACCGAAAGGAGGGGCGTCAGGCTCCTCATCATCAGAATGCTCAGAGGCCTCAGGAGAGGCGACAACTGCCTGAGTATGACGTGCCTTGGACAGGAAAGCAGGAGCAGGCAAGAACGGACAGATATCAAGTGGTATGTTAAATGCACGAAAGATCATAGGAAGGTACAGAGGATAAACCAGAGCTCGTGGTTTCTTCCTACAGTGAATCATCCAGTCCATCATTGTACGTGGAAGATTGAAAGAAATTCCAAAGTGAAGATGATAAAGAGCAGATATTTCAATATAAGTGATGTCATCATGGGAACCTGTTTTGGGTAGAATGGTGTTAGAAATAATCCAATGAAGATCAAAAAAATAGGGGTTGAGATATTTAGCCGTGAGCTTGCGAGGACGTGTGTATGGAGTACACAAATCATCCTTGAAGCTCTCAAGGGAAATTCCGTCGAGAAAACGGAACGAGCGAGCGTCAACTAGCTTTTCCCAAGAATTGGGCTCTTGAAGATCAAGATATTCGGCTAAGTCAAAGTCATTAAAAGATATATTGATACCTGCAACTCGTGAATAAATATGGAGATCATCAAAGGTCATGTTGTAGTAGAACATTTGGACAGCATGACGATAGATAGCAGAAGTGGTAGTGACAAGCTCATCAAAGCAGAGGTCATGAAATAAAGAATCATATTGAGAGAAGATAGAAAAATTAATAGGATGTCCTGCGAATACCTGACAATTCCGATAGTCACTAAACCAGTTGTTTGAGGCATCTAGTGAAACAAATAATCGGTTGTCATAGGTAGAAGGGTTTCGAGGACGAGGTGGGTTGAACAACGGATGAGGTGGTTGAAGTTGTTCAATGATATGTTCCTTCGTCGGAGGAGTATCCGAAGAGGAAACACTCTCAGTTCGAATCCTCTTTCCACGATTGAACAAGCGAGGAGCCATAAAAACTTGATAGAGTGAAGTATAGAAGACAAGAATGATACCTCAAATGATTAATAAACAGTGGAAGAGAATGACGAGAAACCCTTTTTTCTTGATTTTGAGGAGCAATGGAGCACTCTAGATCAAAAACTAGGGTTAGGGTTTGAAGGAAAGAGTTTGGAGAGATGAGAAAGGAGGCAATGGTGAAGGAGAGAGAAGGAGTCCTGACATAAAGTAGGGGTTTGTCTTTGGTCGGATGAAATATTGACCATAGGATCTAAATTGATCCAACGGCAGAGCCAGATCCCGACGCTGGAACTTAGGGACCGAACTCGGCCCGAACTCTGTTATAGGCAGAGTTCGGTCCGAGTTCTGGATCAGTGGTCCAGAACTAAAGGCAGGCTGAAAAGATAGAAAAATTGATTAAGTGTTGAACAAAAGAGATTTTGAGGATAAAAGATTGATGAAAACAATGAAGTACATAGAGAGGTACACAAAGGTCATAATGAACTTTAGGAAAAATCAATTAGGCAATAATAAATCGGAACAAACCATATAATAAACAAGAAAATATATTGTAATTCAGTATTTCAAATTTGCCATGGGTTAGCTGCAGGGGCCGGATCCCAGCTAGCGGTAGTCCTGAGGACTAGTGCACCGTGTCGCTTAGGCTTTTACGCCTTTTTGTCAGAAGGACCCTTTCGGCTTGTACCCATAATAAATTCGTCATAAAAGAATTAAAATATACTCGATATTTACGCAAGTAAGTCTCAACTTATAACTGCTTCATCCAAAATTCCGAGTTCACGACAAAGAAAATTGAAGCGCTCTTCGGATAATGGCTTAGTAAAGAAATCTGCTAGCTGATGATCAGTGTCAATAAATTCTAAGTTAATCGTGCCATTTTGCTGATGATCACGCAAAAAGTGGTGTCTGATCTCAATGTGTTTAGTGCGTGAGTGGCAGACAGGGTTCTTAGTCAAATTGATGGCACTAGTATTGTCACAGAATATAGGAATATGCATGAAAGATAACTTATAGTCTTCAAGGGTTTGCTTCATCCACAGAATTTGTGCACAACAACGCCCAGCTGCTATGTATTCAGCTTCTGTTGTGGATAGTGCGACAGAGTTCTGCTTCTTGCTAAACCATGAGACTAAAGCCTTTCCTAATAAATGACACGTGCCGCTCGTACTTTTACGGTCGACCTTGCATCCAGCAAAGTCAGCATCAGAGTAACCGATGAGGTCAAATGATGTTGACTTGGGATACCATAGGCCCACTGTAACCGTACCCTTAAGGTATTGAAAGATACGCTTAACCGCGGTCATGTGAGATTCCTTAGGATTTGCTTGATATCTAGCACATAGGCAAACACTAAACATGATATCGGGGCGACTAGCAGTTAAATAAAGTAAGCTGCCTATTATACCTCGATACTTACGTTGATCAACGGGTTTGTCGCTCTCATCTGGTTCGAGTTTGGTTGAAGTAGCCATTGGAGTGCTGATTGGTTTGATGTTGTCAAGATTGAACTTCTTCAGCATGTCCTTGGTATACTTCGATTGACAGATAAAAGTTCCATTTGCCAGTTGTTTTACTTGCAGACCAAGAAAGTAGTTGAGCTCTCCCATCATGCTCATCTCAAATTCCGTCTGCATACACTTGGCAAATTCTTGACAAAGAGTTTCATCAGTAGACCCAAAAATAATATCATCAACATAAATCTGAATTAATAAAATGGTGTCTTTAAAAGATTTTATAAACAGTGTAGTGTCAATTTTCCCTTTTGAAAAACCTTTCTCAAGTAAGAAGCTACTTAGCCTTTCATACCAAGCTCTGGGGGCTTGTTTGAGGCCATAAAGTGCTTTCTTTAGCTTGAACACGTGGTCGGGAAATTTGTGATTTTCAAAGCCAGGAGGTTGTTTCACATAAACTTCCTCCTTAATAAAACCATTCAGGAAAGCACTTTTCACATCCATTTGAAATAATTTAAAGTTTTGAAAATTAGCAAAAGCACAAAGCATCCGAATGGATTCTAGTCTAGCAACAGGAGCATACGTCTCATCGTAGTCGATACCTTCCTCTTGGTTGTATCCTTGAGCTACTAGACGAGCTTTGTTACGTGTGACTGAACCATCTTCATTTACTTTGTTTCTAAAAACCCATTTAGTACCAATTATCGAGTGATTAACCGGTCTAGGAACGAGTTCCCATACTTGGCTTCTCTCGAATTGGTTGAGTTCTTCTTGCATAGCAGAAATCCAAAATTCATCATTAAAAGCTTCATAAATATTTTTAGGCTCTACTTGTGAAATGAAGGCAGTGCTAGCAACGGAGTCTCTTAGTGATGATCTAGTAGTTACTCCACGTGAAACTTCTCCTATAACTAAATTTTCTGGATGAGAAGGTTTGAAAGAGAATTTCTTAGGCAAACCCTCCAGAGAATTAGTTTCGGTTGAAGTATTCATTGGAGTAGAAGTTGATGGCTCAACGTCATCATCAAGAGTACTTGCTGCACTGTTGTCTTCATCAAAAGTCACATTTGTTGACTCTTCCACAATAAGTGAGCGTTTATTAAAAACTCTATATCCCTTACTCTTGGCGGCATAACCAAGAAAGATACCATCGTCAGCTTTGGCATCAAATTTGCCTAAGTTGTCTTTGGTGTTAAGGATAAAACATCTACAACCAAAAACTTTAAAATAAGAAATATTGAGGGTTCTCCCAAACCAAAGCTCATAGGGTGTTTTCTTCGTAATGGGACGAATCAGCACCCTATTCAAAATGTGGCATGCTGTACTAACAGCTTCTGCCCAAAAATATTTCGGAAGTAAAAATTTATTCAACATGACTCTGGCCATATCGCCGAGAGTTCTATTCTTCCGCTCCACAACACCATTTTGTTGAGGAGTTCTAGGACAAGAAAATTCATGATCAAAACCATTTGCATTACAAAAACTTTCAAAATCATAATTTACGAATTTGCCTCCATGATCACTTCGGATTCGAGTAATCATGTAGCCTTTTTCGTTTTAAACTTTCTTTACAAAAATTTTGAAAACAGAAATAGCATCGCTCTTATTAGCGAGAAAGAAAACCCATGTAAATCTCGAAAAATCATCAACAATAACAAATGCATAAAGTTTGCCTCCAAGGCTAGCTATTCTACTAGGACCAAATAAATCCATATGAAGTAGTTGCAAAGGTCTAGTAGTACTTACAGAGTTGATAGAATGAAATAAGGATTTAGTTGCCTTGTTTAGTTCACATTCGGCACATACCGTATCCTTTTTGAACGTGATGTCAGGCAATCCTCTCACTAGCTTCTTGGTGGAAAGCCTGGATATAGCATCCATGTTGGCATGACCAAGACGCTGGTGCCAAAGTAGTCATTCGTCTTTGTGGGCATATAGACATCTACCTGCTTTGTTAGTATTTATAGAAAGATAGAAAATATAGATGTTGTCCTCTCTTTTCCCTTCAAAAGCAATGTCTCCTGTTGACCTATCATAGATGTAGCAACTGTTTTGTCCAAAGTTAATATCATATCCATGATCAGCAAGATGACTAATGCTGAGCAGGTTATGCTTTAACTCGGTCACTAGGCAGACATCCTTTATTACAGGAGAAGGAGGATGACCAATGATACCATTACCTATAATGTGCCCTTTGAGATTGTTACCGAAGGATACGTATCCTTCTCTCTTCATCGATAGTGATGCAAAAAGATTTGCGTCTCCCGTCATATGTCGCGAGCATCCACTATCGAGAATCTACTTACTTTCAGTTGAGGAGGGAAGGTCCACCTACATCAAGAGTAGATGTGACCTTTGGTACCCGAGTTCTTGAGGGTCCTGAAAAGTTAGTCTTTGGGAACCAAGCATATATCCTTTTATCTACAAGTCTTCTAACTCTGCACTGTGGTGAGATGTGTCCATGTAATCCACAATAAGTACAGATAGCATTCTTATTTATACTAGGAGCATGAGAATAATATCTATAAGCAACAGGATGAGGATGGACATGATGTGAAGAGTTAGCATGGTGAAGATGATTATGCATGGAATAAGTGGCATGGTGATGGTGTCTATGAGGCATAGAATGATGGTATTGTCTATGATGTGTGACTTGCTGATATTGTCTAGATGGCATGGCATGATGATTTTGTCTATATGGTATATGAGGACCTTGTCTATATGGCATTGCATGATGATTTTGTCTATATGGCATGGCATGATGATTTTTATGTGTGGAGTGATGTTGATTGTGTCTTTGTGCATGATGAGTGTGTACTGAGTGAGAATTGTTCTTACGTGCACGTGGTTTGTGAAAGTTTGTGTATATAAATGCATGGTTATGTGCTGCATGAGAATGACGTGGTTGACTAGCATGAGTGGTGTTGTGCTCATGTGATTGGGTTTGAGGTTGAACAACCTGTTTACCCAATTTGGTTTCTAATCTTTTAGAAACAGCTTGCAGTTCATCAACCTTAATATTTAAGCCATAAATCTTAGTCATAGAAATCTTGTGTCTACTCTTTTCTTCAGCAAGCAACGTGTTGAGAGTAGTGATTTCTTGAGTTTGTTGCTCAATACGTGCTTCAGCATCATGTAAGCTTAATTTAAGCTTGGATACTTCATCAGTGTCATTAGTGGGTGATGTGTTTCTAACATTATCAAGAAATAAAGAAATTCTTTGTATCTCATCTTCTAGACTTTTGATTTTGTCCTTGGCATGTTTATATTTACCGATGACCTTTTTATGATCATCGAGTAAATCAGTGAAAGCATCGCCAAGTTCATCAAAAGAGAAGTCATCCAGAGTTTCGTTAGATACCTTGTTAGAAGTTGCCATCAGGCACACATTTGCTGTATCTTGAGGAGAGTCCTTTTCTTCCTCAGAGTCACTTGCTTCACTTTCATGCCAGATGCCTGTGTTGGCATATTTCTTTGATGAGTTCTTTTTGTATGGCTTCTCATAGCGGTTGCTCTTCTTCAGGAATAGGCAGTCTTTTCGGACATGTCCAGTTTTCTTGCAACCGTAACAAGTTGGTTCTTCTTCATCGTCTTCTTGAGATTCCTTCTTCCTTCGATTGAAGCGAAGGAATTTCCTGAAGTTGCGAACCATGAGAGCTTGGTCTTCATCATCCGAATTATCTTCTTCGGTCTCATCATGATTAGCTCTTCGTTGATGAGCTTTGAGTGCGATCTCCCTAGTCTTCGGAGCAGGCTCTTCGAAGTCCTTGAGGTCAAGCTCGTGAGTCATAAGCTTACCCATCAAGGTCTCCATTGACATTGTTGTGAGATCGTTTCCTTCTATGATGGCTGTCACCTTAGGGTTCCAAATCTTTGGTAGCCCTCTGAGCAGCTTACGAATCTTCTCGTGGTTTGAGTACTGCTTTCCAAGCGAGGATAGAGGATTGATGATGTCGAGGAATCTTGTGAACATTTGAGTGATCGTCTCACTTGGCTTCATCTTGAAAGCTTCGTATTCTTGAGTGAGACGGCTTATTTTGGATTCCTTGACCTGTGTGGTTCCTTCATGCGTCACTTCTAGAAGTCTCCATACTTCATGAGCAGTGGTGCATGTAGAGACCCTGTTGAACTCATTCCTGTCTATGGCACAGAATAAAGCATTAATAGCCCTAGCATCTAGACTTGCCTGTTTCTTTTCCTCGACAGAATATTTGTCGTATGGTTTCTCAATGAGGTCACCATCGACAACTATTCTGGCGGGCTTTTTGTAACCGTCAGTGACGACAGTCCACAGGTCAAAGTCTAGAGACTTAAGATAGAAGCTCATCCTTGTTTTCCAATATGTGTAGTTAGTCCCATCAAATAGGGGAGGCCTATGAGTGGACTGACCTTCACCATGATTGGAAATCAAGGATTGTGTGGTTGCCATGGATCAGCTCTTAGGATGTTAGTCCTTATAAAGAGAACAGAGCTCTGATACCAATTGAAGAACAGTTTGGCAACTCTAGAGGGGGGTGAATAGAGTTTATATAGAAAAATAGCCAATTAAAAATAACTCTTTCACCAACAATAAATAATCAGAGTAAAGTGCGGAAAATAAATGAAGAGCAGAAGAGCATACGCAAATACAGCGATTTTAACCTGGTTTCCCTCGTGGAGGACTAGTCCAGGCCTGAGAACTCTAGCTCAGGATTAAATCCACTATTTGTGAAATAGTAGTTTACAACCTGTGCCTTTTCTTCAGAAGAGCACGTCAACTTCTAACAGAGGATCGCAGTGGCGATTTGCTTGGAATTGTCCAAGCGACTTCTTCGACTCTTGCACAAGAATCCTAACTGAGAGATGCTGAGCACTCGAGACTTAGGAGGCTTATGGCTAGTAGATGGGAAGGGTATGGCTTATTGAGCTTATAAGAGAGAAGAGAAGAGAAGATTGGATGATTTGAAATGAGAGAATTTATGCCCTATTTATAGTGTTTTTATAGGCAGAATTCGGCCAGAATTCGGGTAGGAAAATTCAAAAATTTGACCGTTGGACAACTAGCAACCAGCTAACCCTAAAATTAGGGTTCCTGATTTCTAGGGGACAGAGTTCGGCCCGAACTCTGTGTGGAGGCAGAGTTCGGCCCGAACTCTGTCTCCAGAGCACAGAGTGGTTCTAAGGGGACCAGTGGGCAGTTTTTGGTTCAGTGGAGCTTGGGATTTTGGGTAGGTTATAGACTAAGTTCCAAGAGCTCAGCATGACTCAGAGTACACAAGTCTAGACTCAATAAAATTATAAAATACAGACTCCAGAAGACACTGAGAGCCGGAGACTGAGCTGTCATCTGTCTTGAACTGAATGCAGTCGTCGTGTGTCGTATTGAATTAATACAAATATTATTTAGTCAATGTAGTCAATATTTGGTTGACTGTGACTTTGTGTCAACACCCAACTCCCACCTACCACCCCCTTCCATATTTAAAGCCACCCTCTCCATTCTCTCTCCTCATTACTCATTCTCACCATTACTTCTCTTCTTCTTCATTACTCTCTCCACCTACCAAACCGTAGGCAAGTACAACTTGCTCCACATGAGAACCCATGTTTTATGGTTCATTTATCTTCCTCGCAAGATCCTAAGAGAGTTTAGAACTTGACATTTTTCATTTCGAAGTCTTAATTTTTGTAGATCTAGAAATAAGTTATTTTCGGAGTTTGATGGTTTTGATCTATCAAACTTTTTTGTTTTCAAGTTTTGATGGTTCTATGTTGTAGAGAGTTTTATTCTACCCAATTTTGACCTTTGGAGTTGGATTTGGACTTGTTTTGACCTAGTTATGGACCTTTGAAGCTTTGGGGTGCAACCATAGAGTTCTTGCTGTTTGGAGAAGACAGTGAGCAGTGTACACTAGCTTTTTAGCTTGCGTCACTGAGCTGTGCGTGCTCTTTAGCGCAACACAATATGGAGTCCATATGCTGCCTTTGGAAGCGTGTGTCTTGCATACGCTACCTTTTGGGAGCGTATGACTTGCATACGCTCACTTGGACGGTCAGGAGTCGTATGGAGTCCATACGCTACCTTTTGGGAGCGTATGACTTGCATACGCTCACTTGGACGGTCAGGAGTCGTATGGAGTCCATACGCTACCTTTTGGGAGCGTATGACTTGCATACGCTCACTTGGATGGTCAGGAGTCGTATGGAGTCCATACGCTACCTTTTGGGAGCGTATGACTCGCATACGCTCACTTGGATGGTCAGGAGTCATATGGAGTTCATACGCTGCCTTTGGGAGCGTATGACTTGCATATCTTGACCTGAGCGTAGCCTGACCTAGGCATATGGCCTTTGGCTGACTTGGTCTTATGTCAGCATGTCAGTTTGGTTTTATTTTCCTTAAGCTTGGTTCTTCTATAGCCCTGTATATTGATATTTTATTAGATATTTAACGTCCATTTTATATCCTTACGCCTTTTGGCATAAACTTGATATAATCATGATATGTTAATATTTCTGTTAAATATGGATTGTTACGTGGGATGTACCATGTGTCGTAAATTGAGTTATAGATACCCCGATTGACTGGAATTAAACCCTGAGAGTTGTAGACTCGACCCCACTGAATACTAATTGACTTTCATGCCTTGTCACCATTGATAATAATGGTTATCTTGACTAAATTGATCATGCGTTCCTAGTTGGAACTAAGAGACTGGCTAGTCGTCTTATTGAATTAAATGAATGAGACACGTTCATGTTATGAACTATTGTAATCGACTGGCTGATCCCGAATATTGACATACATGCACATGCAGGCTTCAATCTATTTATTTATTTATTTACTTATTTATTTTCTACAAAAGAAGCATGTGTACTTTATGATCAAGGCATGATTACCGTGGTTAGAATTGATTGTTGCATTACGCTATGTAAAACCTGCAACCTAACCGCACTGGTATCGTTGTAGAGTTGTGCATATCGTACCCCGTACGAAAATACTTATTTGAATGACCATGATCCACGGCATGGGATTTTACTCAATGTAGGGACTATTAAGTTAAATAAAATAATGATTGCATGGAGAGAATGGATTCCCGAGTTCTTACATGGCAGCCCCCTTGGGACAAGTAGTACCCGACGGGCCGACTAGTTCCCACAGATACTGTAAAACTGTCACACGGGCAGGGAACAGTATCTGCTTATATTATTATTGTATATTGTATATTGATGACGGGCGTCCTGCTAGGACTCGTCTAATTCATGCATGGCGCACATGATTGACTGGATAGACTAGCCTTGCTTGCACATAGTAAGAACTACGGAATCCCTAATTGCATAATTCCAGGATAACTTGGGACTCACAATAGCAAGCCGTAGGAGTTGATTGGCCGTTCAAGATGATTTGTTTGTGTACTGTACTACTCTGTTACCTAACTGGGATGATCAGAATGTCAGGACACGACGGGCCAACTTCTGTCCTTGTTTGGTTGGGAGGTCGGTTCGAAGTATCGTGATGTGATGTGAATCCTAGTAGCAAGCAGAGATTTATTAGTATTATTCTCTTACATTACTGGTTTTAGTTCTCATGTCGTGCTTCCTTGTGGTACTTGCTATTAGAGGTCTAACCTCTCTGGTTTTGCATGGCCAGATTTAGAGCCGGTCCCCGAGGATCCAGCTTACTTCTACCTCCAAGATGGTCAACACTAGAGGGATGATCGCAGGAGGACTCGAGTGGGTTTCTTACTTCTCCGCTCGTTTTGTTATCTACTTCATACCTTAGCCGTTTGGCACCGACATGTTAGTCGGATTGTCTTGTACTTACTTTTACATAATTGTAATTAAAGTCAGACTGTAGCTGATAACAATTGTGTATACTTTTGCTACATCAATCTGGCTATGTTTTGTAAAGCCAGATATCAAGAACATTTTGACAGAGCGTTTGGGACGCCTTACTGCTTTATCTTACATGTTCTCTATTACTGTTTCTTGTTTGAATGATTGAGACAATAGATGTGTGATGACCATAGTAAGACTTTTATGTAGTATGCACCCCCTCGTCTTTTAGACAGCATTGATCGTATTATACGGTATTCATCTACCCGTAATACGTAGCTGGCTGAGTCATTCCCCCGCTCTCCAGTATTCTGGTTCTGGGGCATGACAAGGTTTTAGTGGTGGCCCATGCAGGTCTGATTTCAGACTTGTGGGGTGTTTTGATTTATAGGATGTCTCAATCACACATGTTTCTCCTTGATCTCATGATTCGTCAATTCTCAACTCTAGCTTGACATTCCAGTATCCTTTGACTTCATTGATCCTTCATGTCCGGTCATTTGATTGTTCTCTTGTCCCTTTTCTTAGGGGCACCTCGTCCGTATCTGTCAGAGCTGGACAGCAACAACATGGACAACAACATGGACAACCTGACCAGGTTGGTCAGCAACAAGGGTCAGAACCACTTCATGAGGCTATTCAAGAAGAGGTGATAGTAGAACCAGCGGTTGGACCGCAGTATCCGGAGGTTCCAACACCACCAATAGTTCCACCTACCCCTGTGGAATTGGACACACCAGCCCTTCTGGAGATCATGAGAGGGATGATGGCTACTCAGCAACACCAGATGTTAGAGCAGCAGCACATGCACGCTCAGTTACAAGAGCAGAATGTACTACTCAACCAAGGATTACAGACGGCATTGGAAAGAGGGGCAAGGACAGATTCAGGAGCGTCAGCCCGGTTTTGCAAGTACAACCCCCGTCGTTTCTAGGGCACGGAGGATGCTATCTCAGCAGATGCATGGCTTAAGGACATTGAGGCTATTCTGACAGCCGCTAAGGTGCCGGCAGAAGAGCATGTGGATCTAGTGAAGTTGTTACTTCAGGATCTCGCACGTGATTGGTGGGAATCAGAGGAAGTGGGCATCAGGCGTCCTGTTGCTTGGGACGATTTTACTGCAAGGTTCAAGACGAAGTATTATGGAGTTGTGGCACAGTTTGAGCTACAACAGAAGTTTATCAACCTCAGACAGGCTGGCAAGACCGTAGATGCTTATGCAGCGGAGTTCTGCAGATTGAGTAGGTTTGCCCCAGAGATGGTAGCAACGGAGCGCCAGAGGGCGATGAGGTTCCAGCAAGGGTTTCATCTTGAGCTCTTGCAATTGATAGAGGGGCACAATTACCAAACTTTTGATGAAATATTGACGGCAACCCGCAGACACGAGATTACCATTCAGAGGCTTGCGGCAAGGGCTGGGGGTCAGAAGAGATCCCACAGTCAGATTGAAGGAGGAGGGGGAGCAGCGCCCCGAACAACAGCGCCATCCCCTGGCATTCGTATCCACGATGTGGCGATACGGGGGCCAGCACCACCCAGGCAGCAGCAGCAACAGCAACAGCAACAGAAGAAGAACCAGCAACCCCCGGCGGGCTGCACTTATTGTGGGAAGATGGGACACACTAGAGATGTGTGTCGGACATTGAATGGACTATGTCTGATATATGGAAATCCAGACCATCGGGTTACCACATGTCCCATGAATTCAAGGTCAGAAGGACCAGTGCAGCAGTTTCCTGTTCTGCCAGCACCAGGGGCAGGGCAGTATCGAGGACCAGCGGTAGCAGTGAGGTCGTTGGCACAGCGTCCGTTAGTACCGCAGGCTCAGATGTTTCGGCAGCAGGGACCGTCGATGCAGCAACACCAGCATAGACCACCCCAGCATCATCAAGGCAGGGGCCAGCAGCAGCACCAGGCTAGGCCGCAACATGGGAACCAGCAAGGAGGTCGAGGGCAGGCATTCACTCTGTCCTTGGAAGAGGCATTAGCATCGGGAGATGTTGTGGCAGGTAACATTCTCGTCGCCTCATATCCCGCAGTAGCATTGTTTGATTCGGGAGCATCGCACTCATTTATATCTGCACGATTTGTGACACGGCTAGGAATGGAGTTCGAGGCATTGCCAGGAAGGTTGAATATACTCACTGGCAATGGGCTCGTAGGAGTTAGTAGAGTTATTCTAGCATGTAGTATTGTAGTTTGCGGGCATTCTTTACCCACCCAGTTGATAGAATTTTCTGTTGGAAATTTTGACGTTATCTTAGGCATGGACTGGCTGAAAGACTGTCATGCGACAATAGATTGTCGTAGTGGGAGTGTATCTTTTGATATTCCAGGCATGAAGAGATTCACCTTAGTCAGATCAGAGACAACTCAGCAAGAGCAGGGAGTAGTAACGGCAATGGAAGAAGTCCAGGTTCCGAAGGTAGTTGAAGAATTTCTAGACGTATTTCCTGAAAAACTTCCCGGTCTTCCACCGGTTAGAGATATTGAGTTCAATATAGAATTGGCACCAGGAACTAAACCGATATCAGATCGGGTTTACAGAATGGCGAATTCGGAGCAGGCCAAGGTATATGAGCACATAGAGGAATTGAAGGAGAAGAAGTTCATCCAAGCTAGCGTATCACTATGGGCAGCACCAGTGGTACTTATGGGAAAGAAGGATGGGTCATCCAGATTATGCATCGATTACAGGAAGCTTAATGCGGCAACAGTAAAGAACAAGTACCCATTACCCAGGATCGACGACTTATTTGATCAGTTGAGCAAGGCTAGAGTTTTCTCCAAGATAGATCTTCGTTCAGGGTATCACCAAGTAAGGGTTCGGAAGGAAGATATCCCCAAGACAGCATTCAGGTCGAAGTATGGGCATTATGAATTCTTGGTAATGCCGTTTGGTTTGACCAATGCTCCAGCAATATTCATGGATTTGATGAACCGCATCTTTATGCCGTATTTAGATCAGTTTGTCGTAGTATTTCTCGACGACATTCTTGTGTACTCTGCTAGTGAAGAGGAACATGAAGACCACCTCAGGAAAGTGTTGCAGGTTCTGAGAGAGAACCAGTTGTATGCCAAGCTCAGCAAGTGTGAGTTCTGGACGGATCATATTTTATTCTTGGGACATATCGTATCAGGAGCTGGAGTAGCAGTGGATCCCAAGAAGGTAGAAGCAGTAGAGAGTTGGCCAGTACCCAAGACCGTAGCAGATGTGCGGAGTTTCTTAGGATTGGCGGGATATTACAGAAGATTTGTGTCAGATTTTGCAAGACTTTCAGCACCCATGACTCGCTTGACCCGGAAGGATGTGCCATTTGTTTGGTCGGCAGAATGTCAGGCATCATTTAAGAATTTGAAGCAGAAATTGATATCAGCACCCATTCTTACATTGCTAATTGGACCCGGAGGTTTTACCGTATATTGTGATACATCAGGTAAAGGACTTGGATGTGTCCTCATGCAGCACGGGAAGGTGATAGCATATGCATCTAGGCAGCTTCGGGACCACGAGAAGAATTACCCAACTCATGATTTGGAGTTGGCGGCCGTAGTATTTGCTTTGAAGCTATGGAGGCATTACTTATATGGTGACCGAGTGGACATGTACACAGACCACAAAAGTCTGAAGTACATCTTTACTCAGAAGGAGTTGAACATGAGGCAGAGAAGATGGCTAGAGTTGATCAAGGATTATGACGTGGAGCTTCAGTATCATCCAGGCAAGGCTAACGTGGTAGCAGACGCTCTCAGCAGAAGGGACGGCGCATTTATGTTGACAACACAGAAGCATATCTTAGAAGACCTTCAGGAGATGGGCATAGAAGTTATACTTCCTAGCGATATAGGAGTTCTGGCAAGTTTACAAGTTCAATCTGACTTAGTAGATAGGATCAAGGCAGCTCAGGTACAAGACCCAAGGATTCAGAAGCTTAGGGCAGAATGTGAGTCAGGGCACAGAAAGGAGTTAAAAATTCATGAAGATGGTACACTTAGGTTTGGATCACGTCTATGTGTGCCTAGTGGAGATATCAGACAGGAAGTTATGGCAGAAGCTCACAGTTCCCAGTATTCTATACATCCTGGAGGGACCAAGATGTACCAAGATATCAAGCAGCACTTCTGGTGGAACGGGATGAAGAGGGAGATAGCTAGGTTTGTTTTCCGTTGCTTGGTATGTCAGCAAGTGAAGGCAGAACAGCAGAGGCCAGCTGGATTATTGCAACCGCTTCCTATCCCGGAATGGAAGTAGGAACACATCACAATGGACTTTGTGACCGGTTTACCGAGATCACCAAGTGGTAAAGATGCTATTTGGGTGATAGTAGATCGGCTTACAAAGGTAGCACATTTTCTTCCTTTCAGAGTAGGACAATCTACAGAAAAGTTGGCAGAGTTATACATGCAACAGATAGTCAGACAGCATGGAGTCCCTGTCAGTATTGTGTCAGACAGAGATACCCGCTTTACATCATATTTCTGGAAGAGCTTGCATCGTAGTTTGGACACCAAGTTAAGATTTAGCACGGCTTACCACCCACAGACGGACGGGCAATCAGAAAGGACAATTCAGACTTTGGAAGATATGTTGCGAGCTTGCACTCTGGATTTTGGAGGATCTTGGGAAAGCCACCTGCACTTAATTGAGTTCTCATACAACAACAGTTATCATGCTAGTATCCAGATGACGCCATTTGAGGCACTATATGGTAAGAAGTGTAGATCGCCGCTTGCATGGGATGATATTGGGGAGAGGAAGATGCTAGGCCCAGAAATGATTATCCAGACGGTTGAAGTGATTAAGGAAATTAGAGAGCGACTTCGTGTTGCACAGGATCGGCATCGTCATTGGGCGGACCAGCATCGTAGGCCGCTAGAGTTTTCTGTTGGGGACCACGTGTTCTTGCGGATCTCACCTACCCGTGGGGTCATTAGATTTGGCGTTCGCGGGAAGTTGAGTCCACGATACGTAGGCCCATTCGTTATCCTTGATAGGGTAGGCGATGTTGCTTATCGTTTATCCCTTCCACCTTCGTTACGAGAGGTGTATGACGTGTTTCATGTATCTCAATTACGAAGGTATGTATCGGACCCCAGCCATGTCCTCGATCATTGAGAACTGGTTGTTGGTACCAACCTGTCTTACGAGGAGCAGCCTGTGTCCATCTTGGACCGAAGAGAGAAGATACTCAAGAACCGAACAATTAACCTTGTCCGGGTTGCTTGGGGTCATCACTCTTTGGGAGAGTCAACGTGGAAACGTGAGGATGATATCCGATCACGGTATCCACATCTGTTTGACTCACAAGGTATATCTTTTTCTGTGTACCTGATTATCTTAATTCCTCATGCTTATCACCTTATGGGTAGAATTGCTTGATGTCGTAGATTATTAAATATAGATATGTTACTTGCTATGGACATTGTAAAATGATTGCTTCATTGAATTGCTTGTACTTAGATTAGTTTAGCCCGATGTTTCTATCCTGCTTGGATTTGAAATTCCGAGGACGGAATTTTTCTAAGGAGGGTAGAGATGTCACTCCCCTTTCCCAGAATACATATTTTTATACATGTACAACTCATGAGTATTTATTTAATATTTATCATGTATTATCCTGTATTTAAATTCCTTTAATTTCATGTTAATTAATTAATCTGCTCTTTAATTTTCATGTTAATTTATTTCCTGCAATTTTATTTCTGCATTTTATTTATCTGTATTTTATTCCTGCTTTTATTCCCTACTTTAGTCTTGCTTAGTTTGGTTCGGATTGGCCTTGGTTGGATCCCCTACAACCCAACCCATTGGACCCGGCCCAACTCCCACCTACCACCCCCTTCCATATTTAAAGCCACCCTTTCCATTCTCTCTCCTCATTACTCATTCTCACCATTACTCCTCTTTTTCTTCATTACTCTCTCCACCTACCAAACCGTAGACAAGTACAACTTGCTCCACATGAGAACCCATGTTTTATGGTTTATTTATCTTCCTCGCAAGATCCTAAGAGAGTTTAGAACTTGACATTTTTTATTTCGAAGTCTTAATTTTTGTAGATCTAGAAATGAGTTATTTTCGGAGTTTGGTGGTTTTGATCTATCAAACTTCTTTGTTTTCAAGTTTTGATGGTTCTATGTTGTAGAGAGTTTTATTCTACCCAATTTTGACCTTTGGAGAGTTAGATTTGGACTTGTTTTGACCTAGTTATGGACCTTTGAAGCTTTGGGGTGCAACCATGGAGTTCTTGCTGTTTGGAGAAGACAGTGAGCAGTGTACACTAGCTTTTTAGCTTACGTCACTGAGCTGTGCGCGCTCTTTAGCGCAGCACAATATGGAGTCCATACGCTGCCTTTAGAAGCGTGTGTCTTGCATACGCTACCTTTTGGGAGCGTATGACTTGCATACGCTCACTTGGACGGTCAGGAGTCGTATGGAGTCCATACGCTACCTTTTGGGAGCGTATGACTTGCATACGCTCACTTGGACGGTCAGGAGTCGTATGGAGTCCATATCCTACCTTTTGGGAGCGTATGACTTGCATACGCTCACTTGGACGGTCAGGAGTCGTATGGAGTCCATACGCTACCTTTTGGGAGCGTATGACTTGCATACGCTCACTTGGACGGTCAGGAGTCGTATGGAGTCCATACGCTACCTTTTGGGAGCGTATGACTCGCATACGCTCACTTGGATGGTCAGGAGTCATATGGAGTTCATACGCTGCCTTTGGGAGCGTATGACTTGCATATCTTGACCTGAGCGTAGCCTGACCTAGGCATATGGCCTTTGGCTGACTTGGTCTTATGTCAGCATGTCAGTTTGGTTTTATTTTTCTTAAGCTTGGTTCTTCTATAGCCCTGTATATTGATATTTTATTAGATATTTAACGTCCATTTTATATCCTTACGCCTTTTGGCATAAACTTGATATAATCATGATATGTTAATATTTCTGTTAAATATGGATTGTTACGTGGGATGTACCATGTGTCGTAAATTGAGTTATAGATACCCCGATTGACTGGAATTAAACCCTGAGAGTTGTAGACTCGACCCCACTGAATACTAATTGACTTTCATGCCTTGTCACCATTGATAATAATGGTTATCTTGACTAAATTGATCATGCGTTCCTAGTTGGAACTAAGAGACTGGCTAGTCGTCTTATTGAATTAAATGAATGAGGCACGTTCATGTTATAAACTATTGTAATCGACTGGCTGATCCCGAATATTGACATACATGCACATACAGGCTTCAATCTATTTATTTATTTATTTACTTATTTATTTTCTACAAAAGAAGCATGTGTACTTTATTGTCAAGGCATGATTACCGTGGTTAGATTTGATTGTTGCATTACGCTATGTAAGACCTGCAACCTAACCGTACTGGTATCGTTGTAGAGTTGTGCATATCGTACCCCGTACGAAAGTACTCATTTGAATGACCATGATCCACGGCATGGGATTTCACTCAATGTAGGGACTATTAAGTTAAATAAAATAATGATTGTATGGAGAGAATGGATTCCCGAGTTCTTACATGGCAGCCCCCTTGGGACAAGTAGTACCCGACGGGCCGGCTGGTTCCCACAGATACTGTAAAACTGCCACACGGGCAGGAAACAGTATCTGCTTATATTATTATTGTATATTGTATATTGATGACGGGCGTCCTACTAGGACTCGTCTAATTCATGCATGGCGCACATGATTGACTGGAAAGACTAGCCTTGCTTGCACATAGTAAGAACTACGGAATCCCTAATTGCATAATTCCAGGATAACTTGGGACTCACAATAGCAAGCCATAGGAGTTGATTGGCCGTTCAAGATGATTTGTTTGTGTACTGTACTACTCTGTTACCTAACTGGGATGATCAGAATGTCAGGACACGACGGGCCAACTTCTGTCCTTGTTTGGTTGGGAGGTTGGTTCGAAGTGTCGTGATGTGATGTGAATCCTAGTAGCAAACAGAGATTTATTAGTATTATTCTCTTACATTACTGGTTTTAGTTCTCATATCGTGCTTCCTTGTGGTACTTGCTATTAGAGGTCTAACCTCTCTGGTTTTGCATGGCCAGATTTAGAGCCGGTCCTCGAGAATCCAGCTTACTTCTACCTCCAAGATGGTCAACACTAGAGGGATAATCACAGGAGGACTCGAGTGGGTTTCTTACTTCCCCGCTCGTTTTGTTATCTACTTCATACCTTAGCCGTTTGGCACCGACATGTTAGTCGGATTGTCTTGTACTTACTTTTACATAATTGTAATTAAAGTCAGACTGCAGCTGATAACAATTGTGTATACTTTTGCTACATCAATCTGGCTATGTTTTGTAAAGCCAGATATCAAGAACATTTTGACAGAGCGTTTGGGACGCCTTACTGCTTTATCTTACATGTTCTCTATTACTGTTTCTTGTTTGAATGATTGAGACAATAGATGTGTGATGACCATAGTAAGAATTTTATGTAGTATGCACCCCCTCGTCTTTTAGACAACATTGATCGTATTATACGGTATTCATCTACCCGTAATACGTAGCTGGCTGAGTCATTCCCCCGCTCTCCAGTATTCTGGTTCTGGGGCGTGACTGTATTGCTCGGTCCTCTCGCAGGTACTCTCCGGTTTGGGGAAAGATTTCCGTATTTTTTTCCAACAGAGTGGTATCAGAGCCAGGTTCTGGAATTCAGAAGGGTGTCAGGAGTTGACAGAAACCAGAGAGGAGAGATGGACGCGAAGCCGGTGCGCATGGTGAATCTTAATGGCACAAACTATCATTATTGGCGGAGCAAGATGAAGGATTTGCTGTTTGTCAAGAAGCTGCATCTACCCGTGTTTGCATCCGAGAAGCCCAGTGATAAATCTGAGGAGGACTGGACATTCGAGCATATACAGGTGTGTGGATACATACGGCAGTTTGTTGATGAGAACGTGTACAACCACGTTGCCAATATTGAGCACGCGAAGGCGTTGTAGGATAAGCTGGAATCCTTGTATGCGAAGAAAACCGGGGTAAACAAGTTGTTCCTGATCCGAACGATGATGGGTCTGCGATACAAGGATGGGGCGTCTATTTCGGACCACTTGAGTGAGTTCCAGGGCGTGGTTGACCAGCTATCTTCTATGAGAGTCAAGTTCGACGACGAAGTTCAGGGACTATGGCTGCTGTGTACATTGCCAGACTCGTGGGAGACCGTACGAGTATCTATGATCGCTTCTGCTCCAGAGGGCGTGGTCAGTCTGGAGTTTGCCAAGAGCGGGGTGTTGAATGAAGAGATGCGGAGACGTTCTCAGGGCACTTCATCCACATCCCACCACTCAGAGGCACTTGTTTCAGAGAGCCGCGGAAGGGGCAAAAGCAGGGGTCCAGGTGGTGGCAGAGACAAGAGCAGGGGGAAGTCCAAGGGTCGGTACGAGGACTCAGAGTGTTACCATTGTGGTAAGAAGGGCCACATCAAGCGGAATTATTTTGCTTGGAAGAGAGAGAAGAAGGGCGACAAGGGGAAGCAAGAAGAGAATACTACAGCGACGGCCTCGATGCATGGAGGCGATGTGATCATCGTAGGTGATGAGGTCATTACTAACCTTGCCTGTGATGACAATTCTTGGCTGGTGGACTCAGGGGCTTCAGCACATGTATCTCACAACAGGGCACTGTTTGCCACTTACACTACAGGCGACTGTGGAGTGTTGAAGATGGACAACGGAGATGTGTCGAAGGCGGTTGCCGTTGGAGATGTGCATTTGAGAACGAAGACGGGTGCGGTTCTTGTTCTCAAGGATGTTCGTCATGTCCCTGATATCCGTTTCAACCTGGTGTCGGTAGAAAGATTGGATGACGAGGAATTCTTCAGTCTCTTCGGGAATAGTCAGTGGAAGCTTTCCAGGGGTTCGATGGTTATTGCCAGAGGAAGCAAGAAGTCCGGTCTCTACTATATGGAGGGGAGCGCACAGGGGGCACAAGAGGTGAACGCAGTCAGTGATGCGTCTACCGAGTTATGGCACAGACGGCTTGGCCATATCAGCGAGAAGGGATGAGCTACTTGGTAAACAGGAAGGTGATTCCGGGGCTCAAGTCTACAAAGTTGGAGAAGTGCACGCACTGTTTAGCTGGAAAGCAAAATAGAGTGTCTTTCCAAAGTCACCCAAGTTCAAGGAAGCCGGCGTTGCTCGAGTTGATTCACTCGGATGTCTGCGGTCCTATGAAGGTAAAATCTCTTGGTGGTGCTTCTTATTTTGTAACTTCTATTGATGACTGTTCCAGGAATGTTTGGGTCTATGCCTTAAAGACCAAGGATCAGGTGCTGCCTAATTTCAAGGAGTTTCAGGCCTTTGTTGAAAGGGAGACGGGCAAGAAGTTGTTATGTGTTCGGTCCGACAATGGCGGCGAATACATCAGTTCCTTTGATGCGTATTGCAGAGAGCAAGGGATACGACACCAGAAGTCTCCGCCAAAGACACCTCAGCTCAATGGTGTAGCGGAGCGCATGAACAGGACACTGATGGAGAGGGTACGGTATTTGCTGTCAGAAGCAAACTTGCCGGGCAGTTATTGGGGTGAGGCTCTTCTCACAGCTGCTTATGTTATTAATTTATCTCCTAGTGCTTCTTTGCAGGGTGATGTGCCTGACAAAGTATGGTGCAGCAAAGAGCCGTCATACAATCACCTGCGGGCGTTTGGTTGTAAGGCCTTCATGCATGTACCAAAGGACGAGAGGACCAAACTTGAGCCGAAGACGAGGCGATGCGTCTTTGTCGGCTACGGTCGGGATGAGTTTGGCTATAGACTCTACGACCCAGTAGAAGGAAAGCTCTACAGAAGCAGGGACGTGGTGTTCGTCGAGGATCAGACCATGACCAACACTCAGGATTCCGAGATGCCTTCTGAGGCTGAGGAATTGCCTGAGTTAGAGTCATTTCGCTTCGAGCAGTTTCCAGAGGACATTGCAAAGGATCCAGTTATGGGGGAGCCAGTACATGGAGTTGCTCCCAACCTTGATCATCAGCCTGCTGATGGTGGTCAGGGTGTCCCTCAGGAGGATGAGCATGCCGGAGAGGCAGTTCCTGAAGGAGAGGAGGCTGTTGGTATACAGCCAGCACCAGTGGTTCCTTTGAGGAGGAGTGACAGGGATCGTCGACCATCTACGAGATACTCACCAGATGAGTATGTGCTATTGACTGACGGGGGAGAGCCCAAAATTTTTGTAGAGGCTATGGAAGACGAACACAGACAGGAGTGGATGGAGGCTATGTAGGAGGAGATGAGTTCCTTGCACACCAATTCCACTTATGATCTGGTGCGGGTGCCAAAGGACAAGAAGGCTTTGAAGAATCGATGGGTGTTCAGAGTGAAGCAGACGGATGATGCTACTCGCCCTCGATACAAAGCGAGGCTGGTAGTCAAAGGCTACGGTCAGCGGAAAGGCGTGGATTATGATGAGATCTTTTCGCCTGTCGTCAAGCATTCGTCTATTCGGGTGGTGCTAGCATTAGCAGCCAGTCTCGACTTGAAGGTCGAGCAGATGGACGTGAAGACGACATTCCTCCACGGTGATCTTGAGGAGGAGTTGTACATGGAGCAGCCAGAGGGATTCTGTGAGAAGGGCAAGTCACATTTGGTCTGCCGGTTGAGGAAGAGCTTGTATGGTCTGAAGCAGGCTCCGAGGCAGTGGTACAGGAAGTTCGAGTCGTTTATGGGGGAGCATGGTTATGCACGGACGACGTCGGACCATTGTGTATTTGTGAGGTATTTTGTCGAGGATGATTTCATCATTTTGTTGCTCTATGTTGATGATATGCTATTAGTGGGTCGGAATGCCACTAGGATAGCGGAATTGAAGCGCCAACTGGGCGCGGCCTTCTCTATGAAGGATTTGGGCACAGCGAAGACTATTCTTGGGATGGAGATCAGCCGAGAGAGAGAGTCCAAGCTGCTACACTTGTCCCAAACGAAGTACATTCACCGGATACTTCAGCGTTTCGGGATGGACGGGTCGAAGAAAGTGAGTTCCCCTCTTGCGGCTCACTTTAAGCTCACTGAGGAGCAGTATCCATCTACCGAGGACGAAAAGGAAGATATGGAGCGGGTTCCATATGCCTCAGCTGTGGGAAGCCTTATGTATGCCATGGTGTGTACGAGGCCAGATATTGCTCATGCAGTTGGTACGGTTAGCAGGTATCTTTCAAATCCTGGAAGGGTATATTGGAGTGCGGTCAAGTGGATTCTACGATATCTTCAGAGCACTACTGGTTGGAGACTTTCCTTTGGTGGTGACGAGCCGAAGCTGGTTGGGTATACCGACGCTGATATGGCTGGAGATGTAGACACGAGACGATCGACTTCGGACTACGTGATGATGTTTGCGGAAGAAGCGGTGTCGTGGCAGTCGCGATTGCAGAAGTGTGTTGCCTTGTCGACGACAGAGGCAGAGTACATTGCGGCGACGGAGGCTTGCAAGGAGTTGCTGTGGATGAAGAAGCTGCTGCAGGAAATGGGACTGAAGCAAGAGCAGTATACTTTGCTTTGCGACAGTCATAGTGCTATTCACCTTGTGAAGAATCAGACGTTTCATAGCCGGTCCAAACACATCGAGACTCGGTATCATTGGATACGGAATGTGGTTGAGAAGAAGGACGCGGAGCTTGAGAAGGTTCATACAGATGACAACGGAGCTGATATGTTCACGAAGATTCTACCAAGGGGAAAGTTTGAGTACTGCAGGCAGATCGTCGGGATGACGATATCCTCCCCATAGTTGTGAAGGGGGAGATTTGTTGGAGTGGGTGGGGTTCCCAACCTATGTGGAGAAGATCCCGGAGTGTGACGAGCGCCGTCCGATGTCGGAGAAGCTCGGAAAGTAGGCGACGCGGAGTTGCTGCTGCTGCTGCCAACCCAAAGGGGGGTTCTGGACTGAGGCTGCCGAGTTCGGGCCGAACTCGGTCCCAGGGCGAGTTCGGATCGAACTCGGTCTGGCCACTCCAGAATGTGGCCGATAGGTTCTGGTTGCCCGACACAGAGTTCTGGCCGAACTCTGTGTCGTCGGGGCTGAGCGGAAATTTGGGGTGATTTTTCACCGTTGGATCTAATCTAATGGTCCAGATTTTGCTGCGGATTAGGGGAGTTAATATTTGGTTATTCCTAACCCTATTCATCGCAGAACACACTCGGGAGAGAGAGGAAGGAGGCAAGAGTGCCATTACAACTTCGGAAGAGAAGACGAAGGATTGAAGGTGTTTTTCGAAGGAGAATCGGATTCGGGTAATCTCTACTCGTCGTTCTCGCTCTTCGTAGCCTTGTAATCATTGTTCTTACTTCTGAGTGTTGTGGGGATCCGATTTGGATCGGGAGAAGTTTGTAGAGGGTGTAATTCTTCTATTCCATTAGTGGAGGCTTCTCAGGGTTGGACTCCGATCGTCCCGTGGTTTTTCCCGCAAGGGTTTTCCACGTCAAAAATTCTCTGTGTCTGCGTAGATTGTTTTGTGTGATTGTTTTTGGGTTCGTGCATTGTATTGCTCGGTCCTCTCGCAGGTACTCTCCGGTTTGGGGAAAGGTTTTCGCGTTTCTTTCCCAACACTTGCAATCCCTTATACATAATTTTGACCTATTCCTCCATGCAAACATATTGAACCATCCCAACAAAACAAAAGGAATACTGACACATGGAGAGACTCCATTCTACTTTTTTTTCTAGAAGAGGAGAGATTCAAATTTATGAAATAAAAATGCAAGAGAACACTTAAAATTTCAATACTGACATTGAAATTATATAGGGGTTAGAAGATATACTTGATGCCTGCAATGTGCGGCATCTTGGTGGGGAGGAGAGCGGAGGAGGAGGAGAAAAGGAGGATGCTGACAGCTTTTAGGGGCAATGCGCTCCGGTAACAGGCAGAGGATGAGCGGAGGGGGAGGGGGAGGGGGTCGGGATTTGGGGTCGGGGATGGGGACGGTGTCGAGGATTCTCCCGTCGACTTCACGGACGTCGTTCCGACAACGGGCGGAGGAGGAGGAGTGGAGGCGGAGCGGGGGATTGGACTGGGGATCGAGATTTTAGGGCTCACATTTTTGGCACTGGGTTTGGGAAAGAAAAAAATAAACTGGTACTGATTAATTAGTTTAATATGGCCTAGCGATGGAAGCAGTTCACCTTAAGACGTTGCAAGGAAAATTATGACGCCTTAGCAATGGACTGGCGATGGAATACTATACTTTTCGACTCTGGTCTATCAAGTCATCATTAATATGTCGCTAATCTAACGACGAATTGGATTCCGTCGCTAGTACCGAAGCTTTTTGACAATATCTTTGTAGTGGGGTAGTTCAAAGGCTTCATCATACAAACCTCTTTCGGGTTGGTAATAATCGTCACAATAAGGGTGCAGAATCTGAAGACGGGCAATATGTTATTGCCAAGTTAGATACTGAAATCGTCATTCGTGTTGTGAGCAAAATTTCATGTCAAATTTATGAAGAAACAAAGCTTTTCGTCAGTCATAGAGGGACACCACCTCAGTGAAACTCCGATACTTTACAAAGGAATAAGAGTGTTAAAATTCCAATCTACTCATCCAGATTACATTAGGATGTTCATACGAACATAAAATTATATCTACTGCAAAAAAAGAAAAATTCTTGTGCAAGAAGAAGTCACATAACCTTTGAGGGTGACTTCATTGTAACTTAGTGTGACAAATCTCACAAATACGCCTGAACCTGATTGCACACCAGTTCACATAGTGGTCGTGCCGAATTGCATCCTAAAGAAGCACGGGTTTCATAAACAAGAAATTTACCAACTCGGATCTTGCGTTATATTATATATATATTGTTAGGTTATGTGGAGCCTAATTAGCTGGACTCTTCTAGATATCGTTTAAGTGACTTAGATCGTTTAGCCCACTGACCGTGAATTGACCTTCGCGATAAGGTATTACAGCTGTATGTTTGGTATCTCACATGTAATTAAGTCGCCATAATGTTCTATGCCTATAAAAAGAGTATTACGATGCAGCTTGTAAACTATTTCAAAATATAGTAAAATTTTTGTCTATAGCAGTCATGGACATAGCTTCTTGATTTGAGAAGTGATCACTACCAAAATGTGACAGGTTAGCGATGTCCCGGGGGAGAGGAGGGAAGGAGTCGACGGTGGGGGAGAGGAGGGAAGACGGCGGAAAAAACCTAATTTCGCCGGTGGTCGTAGAGAGAGAGAGAGAGAGAGAGAGAGAGAGAGAGAGAGAGAGAATTTACGAAATGGGGGGAAAAGAAATTTCGTTTTGACCTAAGTTAAAATATTAGCGACGTAACATAGATACGTTGCTAAACGTCGCTAAAAAAAGCATACGGCGACATGGTTTATATTACGTCGCTAAACGCCACCATATTAGCGACGAACAACGACTATTAGCGTCGAATTTTTTCCCAAAATTATGTTTCGTCGCTAAGCGTCGGTGTACGCCGCTAAGTTAAAATATTAGCGACGTATAAGAACAGAGTCGCTAATTCCATCGCTAATATTGGTAGTGTGAACCACGTTAAATTCTGTGTTCTTGCGCGTTTTCTTTTCCTCTTCTCTATTGCTTTTATGTCTGTGCAAATCGCAAAGGGGGTCAGAAATCCCTACATATATACCCTATTATTTGAACTATGATTCTGTGCAACAATGCAATTCTTGTTGATGTGTAACCTATGCAGTTAAAAACGGGGTTTTTTTTATGATAACGGTCCAGTAGAGTTATTGATATATCACCGATATATCGGATTTATAATGGTAAATATCGATTTGCATTCTTAACACAATTTTTACATATGAACAATACACTTAATAGTTATCTATTATAAAATATGCAAGAAGAGTTTTTTAAAGCAATAAAACTAAAAGATTCATACCCAAACCAATGTTACAATATAAAAAGTGCCACTTCAAAATGGTTCAACTAATATGAAAACAAAAAAGATTCCAATTCAACCTAGGTTTTTTTTCTTTCTTTTCCCTTTCTTTTCTCCCCCTTTCTCATGTAGCAGCAACCGTTTTTTTTTCTCTCCCCCCTTTTGGTTTTAACTATATCTAACTGTTATATATCGAATTTTTTCAAAATCGATATATCAGTATATGTCAGTCATATCAGCTGGTAATATCGGTACCGATATTTGACCGATTTTTTCCAAAAAAGAAGAAGGTGTCGAACCGATATCGTTATATATCAGTTATATAACCGATATATAACGATTTTTAATTACTTATTGTGTAACCTGTACAACAACAATAAATTCTTGTGAACTATATATCTTACATCACTTCTAATTTATTTTGAACTATGATTTCGTACAACGATCTTACATCACTTCTAATTTCCTACAATGATCGATGCAACTCTACTTGTTCTTGTGTAACCTGCATAACATCCATAGATTCTCGAAGCTGCAATATGGACTGCTTGACTAGCATCTATTGTTTTGCGTTCCACGTTTCCACGACGTAAGATGATTCTCCACTTCTTTTTAATATTAGTATCACCCCTAACTTTTCATGAATACACTTATTTATCATATTTGTAAATGGATTACAACTCATTCACATGGGCGGATCCAGAAACTATAACTAGGGTGGGCTACCAAATTTTTGGGTGGGCTAGAAGTAGATAAATCCATACAAAAAAAATCAAAAAAATTATATAGAAAAAATATGTAAATTTTTTTTTTTTGGGGTGGGCTCCAAAGCCCACCCCGACTTCCTCTTGGATCCGCCCCTGCTCATTCAACTTCGTATTTTTTATTTCGGCTACACTAATTCTTTGATTTTTGTTTCTTAAATATCAAACACTTCCATCCATAAGTTATGGATAGAATTTTATTTTTTTTAACTTGGAAGCTATCCGCCAACCTAGAAATGATAATGGGTCCGGGCTGGTCATGCTAGGCAAAACCCAAATTGGGTCCTAAAATATTTTGGACAAATTTTTGTGTGGCTTTGTACCTAGCCCCTGTCCCGCTCTTATATGATCACAAGATATTACACTATTCACCCAATCTAAAAATATGATAAAATAGAATAAATTTGACAATTATTATCACAACAAAAATATTGGTGAATGGCTGTATTTTCAATAACGGGACATGATCCGGAAACAAGAATGAATTTTGTATGCTTGTTTGTGTTTATGCGAACAATTAACATCATACCGGGAAAGGAAAATAATAAGAAAAAAAATGTTAGAAGAACAGGAGAGGCAAGTGGTGTAGATGTTGACATTTTCCAGAAATAAAGTAGAAAATATGCCAATGCATCAATTCCAAGGTTCAACATCAATGAACCCTTAAAAATAGTTTTGTTTGCAGTCACGGTCACATTGTTGAGTAAAGAATTCTACTTCCCTATACTTAACGAGAGATCAAAGTATACTGAAGCCAAATTTTCTTGAGCATATATACATTCGAATGTATCATACAAAAGCTTTAGATTTGGAGTCGGAGAAGTATGCAATGTAGCATGTTTGGTTGAAAGAAGTAAAGGTGGCGTTCTTGTGAAAATTGTGCACGTTAACTTCTTCCCCTTGAAAGTTTAGTGATAACTAGAAACTTCCAGTCACTTGAAAGGAATCAATCCCACAAATTTGGTCAAGAGGCTCTGCTGTTCGATCACACGAGGGCTACTGTTGCATGCTGTTACTTTCTCTGTTAGAGTTTATGCGCTGTTCTTTGGCCTTGTCGACCGAATAGTTGGGTTGTGTGTGTAGTCTTACGTGCAGGCTTCTTCTTCTTCTTGTCAACTTTAACTAGGGGATTGGCCAAATTTCTCTCTGACTAGTTTTGTTTCACAACCTAATAGGTGAATTAATTGGCTTTCACCGAATTATCGACCTGCAGGTTCTATTGATGTATCAGAATTAACATTTTATCAACATCTAACATCTTGAAGTTACATGCATTGGTCCTTGTAATTAGTACAAATAGAAATCTGAAAATGAGCATTCGTAGTTGCTGAACATATATGTTTACTTTGATTTGTCTGCAGCAATTTCTGATATATGATATATTTAGTTGTAAATGATATCTATGAACTGTATACATACATTTGGAGACAGTGGTCTCTTGTATATATATCATTGATTCATTTGATTCTAATGACATTAGGATCTGTTTATTGCATGGAAATCAGTACAAATGTATAATTGCAAATCCCGGAATTAAGAGTTATGATATTTCATTTGAATAATGAGATTTTAGTCTATTTTTGTAGAGATCGAGTTATGTTTGCTTTTTCAATGATTAATTGGCACAAGGGGGGATTCGAACCCCACTACCACTAGGCCACATCACACGGACATCAAATTTCAATCTTAAAGAAGTTTAGGTTTAGAGTCTACTTATTGTCTCCATGCTAACCATCTTTTTGTATATTATTGGGTAAAAAAACCTATTAGGCTTTGGATTTCAGACAGGTTCGGAAGGATCCGGCTCAAAAATAAATCAGGTTCGGTTAGGATCCGTCTTGAAAATAAATCGGGTCAAAAAGATTGAGATTGAGCCCCACCTTACCAGTATCCAATCGTTTAAGAGTCAGGTGTGGCTTTTTCTTTGGACCGGCCTTAGCCCATTATCGTCCTTACTCCGATTCATATTTAATTCTACAAAAATATCTTTATCATTGAATGAGATTGATCATAAATACCGAAAACTATTAATTCTATAAATCACTTGTCAAAAACCTTCCAATTAAGATGCATTCAACCATTGAAAGACACCCCAGATATATATCTAACTTGGAAATCAATGTCCAAAAACATATGGAATATAGAGTCCTGTGCTTCTCAAGCTCATTCGTACAAGTACCAGAGGAATAATTCCGAGTAGACCATAGACAGTACTCGCATGTTCCTCACCGTTGCTGGAATCTCTGTGCAAAATCAGAATGTGCATGAGCCCCAACAGAAACACAGCCCCATCCCAACATTTCTGCACTCAAAACTGTTCAAACACAAAAACTAAGTAACAATGACAAAAGAACGTATAGTGCCCAGACAGTACGCAACTGGTGGTCCTCTGCATGTTTAGATTTGAACATAAGATTCTGTCTATTCAATGATGAATTATACACAAGAATATCTTGAAATTGAGGCGAAAATAAATTTGAAAATAAATTCGAACATAAGTCTCTCTCTCTCTCTCTCTCTCTCTCTCTCTCTCTCTCTCTCTCTATATATATATATATATATATATATATATATATATATATATATAAAATATATATATATATATATATATATATATATATATATATATATATATGAAAAATTTATGAAATGTCTAAAAATCACAAAAGTTTTATGAAAAATCCACCACAAAATAACATTTTATCGTGTGCCCAGAATTAGCGAAAAATATATAAAAGGGTTCTGAATGACCTTTTTGCCTTTCTAATTTATTGAAAACACTCACAAAACCTACTCTTCAAAAAAAAAAAAAAAAAAACGTTTCGATACTTCCTCTTCTTCCATACGCTGCTCACTTTCGAATCTAGGTTTTCTCCTCCAAAATCTTCAAAACTTACTTCAAAAACTCGTCAGTGACTCTCCATTCGCAATCTTCACACCATATCGTCATCACCAGTTCCTACTTCATCATCATCAGCAGCATCAACTGGCCATTTTCCGTGTTAAAATGCAGGAGAATGACCATTTTGCGACAAACCGGAGAATGACCATTTTTCGTGTTAAAATGGAGGTTCAAATATCATTTTTTTGCGATTCTAAAATTTTGAAAGACCGTCAAATTGTAAAACAGTTTATCTCAGGCTCATCGAAAATACGCTCCTTTTGCGACAAACCGGACCTCGTTTCGACCTCCCAGTTAAAAGTTATGACCCTCCAAAGTTTCAACTGGCCATTCCCCGTGTTAAAATGCTAGAGAATAGTCATTTTCCGTGTTAAAATACAGGAGAATGACCATTCTCCGTGGTAATATCACGGAGAATGATAATTTTCCGTGTTAATATCACGGAGAATGGCCATTCTCCTTGTTAAATTGAAGGAGAATTGCCATTCTCCGTGTTAAAATACAGGAGAATGGTCATTCTTCGTGTTAAAATCACATTCTCCGTTGTTAAAATCACGGAGAACGGTCATTCTTCGTGTTAAAATCACGGAGAATTGCCATTCTCCGTGTTAAAACCACGGAGAATTGCCATTCTCCGTGTTAAAATCATGGAGAATGATTATTTCCAGTGTTAAAATGCAGGGGAATAGTCATTCTTCATATTAAAATCACGAGAATGACCATTCTCCGTTGTTAAAATCATAGAGAATGACCATTTCCCGTGTTAAAATCACGGAGAACGGTCATTCTCCGTGTTAAAGTCACGGAAATTGCCATTCTCCGTGTTAAAGTGCAGAAGAATAGTCATTCTCCCGGTTAAAATCACGACGTTGTTAAAATCACGGAGAATGACTATTCTCCGTGTTAAAATGCAGGAGAACGGTCATTACCCGTGTTAAAGTCACAGAGAATGACCATTCTTCGTGTTAAATGACGGAGAACAGTTGATAGAAACCTAATTTTTTGTAGAAAAAAATTTGTCAGGAATAAAGATTCAAGAGTTTTTCGTTCTTCTTTTAAAACGATGCTAACTCTTATCGAGAAGAAAAAGAAGATCTTCTCTCCACAATTGACCTAATCGCTGAAAAACTTCAAATCTCTCCACGATGATGATGATGATGAGCGATGATCGAAGTTCGACTGAAGAAAAGTACAGTGAACTACGAACGATCTTTGCGATCTTTGCTGAAGATTAGAGCAATGGAATTCAGATCTCTCGTGAAGAAGAAGAAGACGAAAATCGCAATCCAAATCTGAGTTTGTGAATTCAAATACATATATATGACCAAATTTGTGCGAAGGGGTAGTTATGGTATTATCAAATGGTATAATGCCCGTATTTCGGAATACATATTTTGATTAGGCTTATACATATTTCGGACCTATATTTTATTTTCTCAGATTCTGGCCTGTAATTGTGTTTTGGTTTAACTTGCGGATTCTGGTTTTCTCGTAAAATGGGTTTTGGACCTGGCGTGGTTTTATTTTATGGAGAAGGAATTGGTTTGGTTTGGTTTGCATTGGACTACCTTAGCTAACCTCCACCCTCAACACAACACACTCTCCCTCATTAAAACCCCACCTAACTTTCTCTCTCCTCATAACTTCCATTAATTTTTCTTCATCTTCTTCTTCCTTCCTCCACCAATACCATAGGCAAGTGCACCTTGCCACCAAATAAGCACCCTATTTTATTTGTCCACTAGCTAGATTAGGCCATGGTGAACAACATTAGAACTTGACATTTTGTGATTTGGAGCTTTCATTTTTCTAGATCTAAGTTTTAATCATTTTCAGATTTTTTTGGTTTTGATCTATTAAACTTAGATTTTTCCTTGTTTTGAGGTTTCCATGTGGAAGAGAATTCAATTTTACACAAGTTAGAACTTTGAAAATCCAAATTTGGATTTGTTTTGGCTAAGTTATGAAGATTGGAAATTTGGAGTTCTTGGGGTTTTCCCTCGGTCTGATGGAGAAGATGACCCTCGGCCAGCGCTCTTTAGCGCAAGGCCATGCGCAGTTCAACTCATGCGCAGTTCAACTCATGCGCAGTTCATCTCCTGCGCAGTTCAACTCATGCGCAGTTCAACTCATGCGCAGTTCATCTCCTGCGCAGTTCATCTTCTGCGCAGTTCAACTCATGCGCAGTTCATCTCCTGCGCAGTTCATCTTCTGCGTAGTTCATCTCCTGCGCAGTTCAACTCCTGCGCAGCTCAACTCCTGCGCAGCTCATCTCCTGCGCAGCTCATCTCCTGCGCAGCTCACCCTAGCGCAGCTCGACCCTAGCGCAATCTAACCCCAGCGCAACCTATTTGCCCATGATGGTTTGGATTTTATTCTTTGGACTTGGCTTATCTTTTGTGGGTTGGAGTTTTGAGACCTTGTTCCACACAACACGACTGTCTCGACCCAACACGACCTGGCACGGTTTTTGGTGTTTTGCTTATGACTAGTACGGTTTTTCATGATTTCTGTGAAGTATGATTCTAGTACTTTCTGATCTTCTTGATAGTGACCCGATGGGGTGCGCCCTTAACTTTTAACCTGTAATTCATGATTAATCTTGATACTGGATAACTTGATAATGGCCCGTGGCGGCGCACTCCTGACTTGTAACTTGTAAACCTGTAACTTGTAACTTGACTTGATGTTGTTGCGATGGATAACTTGACTCGTATAATCAACTCTGACGTCGTGGGTGTTCATTCTTGCTGCCTTGTGCAATCCACTTGTCTTGTCTCGCATCATGTCTAGGACGTGACTCCCTGGTTACCACGGTCAGGGATTCACACTGAATATGGATTAGGCTAATGACTAGATCAAACTATAGTTCATGGAAAATTTCTAGTCACAGGCGATCTCGTTATCTGGGCGCTTTTAAACGGACTTGTAGCCTGCCGACGAGTAGGGCACATTTCCAGCACACTATCATGTGTTGCACCCTCTAAGTCACCTAAGGGTATATCGTCTCCTAGGCGATGTACCCAACCATACTCTCAACCTGCGGAAGGATAACTGGATAGTCTGCAGGGCTTGGGACTGGGAAATTTCTCATTTGCATCTTGTTAGTAATTAGGCTTGTGATAACCCTAGTTAGTTAAGTAGTAAGCCGTAGTATTTGCTTGGCCGCTTGTGAATGGATGGTGTCCAGCCTTGTCTAAGTCTCGTCCAGTCCCTGTACCTGGTACCCCTGAACATGGTTGTTTTACTTATCTTTAACAATAAATGGGTAGAGACAAAGTGCTATTCAGGCGAAGGGTTACAACCCCGGTCCTTGTTTGGTTTACGGGTTGTAACCTGGCTCCCGGAATGGTTCCACGTCTCTAGTCGTTTATTGTCCTGATGTACTCTTTATTACTTTTACTTTTCTTCCATTTTCTTATGTTCTGATATGCTGGCTTTTGTTCTTATTTTGTGGCCTCCTTGTGGCACTTGCTCTTTCTGGGGTTTGATCCAGCTGGTTTTGTGTGGCCAGATTTTGGAGCAGCACCCGAGGATCTACCGAACCTCCAGCCCAATGGTGGCGACTACAAGGAACCCGGGCTACGAGTGGGTTTTCCATTTTGCTTCGTTCACTACGTTATAAAATTATTCTTTTGAGGCGTTTAGTCGACGAGCACCTGTTAGCTCGATGCATATTTACTTACTGTCTGCCTACGGGCTGTAAACATGATTAACAAATCCTAGGGTTGATCATGTATGACTTAACTCTTGCTAGTCCTCGTATTTTGTATGACTAGCTTCATGATCAGCTGAATATGTAATATTTGGGACACCTTTTATTGTATATTTGGTGGTCTAACATCTTGTAAACTATATTACTTGCTTGAGATTGAGACAATAGGCTTGACCATAAGAGACCGTTGGCTTGTAGTAAACCCTTATATCTAGACAGTCGTGACCGTATAGCGAGGTGGATTCTATTTCAATATATGCAGCTGGCTATGTACGCCTCCGCTCTCCAGTATTCTGGTTCTGGGGCGTGACATGGTTTAAGTGGTGGCCCATGCAGGTCTTGGCATTAATAGATGTCTCAATCAGTATTCGCCCTTGATCTCTGCTCGTATCTTCAAATCCCTGAGAATCTTGACCTGATCACATGCTTGTATCGTTGATCTGTCCTGGTCCTTCCTTATTGTTTCCTATGTCGTCTTCTTCAGCGGTATTGTTCCTGGACCTACCGATCAGCAAGGCAGAGCAACTCCCGTGGACCAGCCGCAACCTGGAGATCAAGCCCAGCATTCCGGAGTAGCCTCCAGAGTCGTGCTTACTGGAGGAGAGCCACCAGTTCGGCCTGTCCAGCCTGCAGAGCCTGATGATGGCACTTTGGTGGGTCTCATTAGGACTTTGATAACTTCCCAGGATCGTCGCGGAGATGCCTTGCACCAGGCGGTGGCAGACGCTTTGACCAGAGGCGGTCATCCAGGGAACAGCGCGGCAACAGCTTCAAGCGCTTGAACCCTCCCTTCTTCGACGGCAGCGAAGATGCGATTGCCGCGGACGCTTGGCTTCAGGATACCGAGGTAATTCTGGAAGCAGCTAGGACACCTGAGAATAAGAAGGTGGCGGTGGTACGCCTACAGTTGCTGGACTTGGCTTGCAGTTGGTAGGCGGTGCAGGCCGTGGGATTAGCGGCACCGGTCACTTGGGCGGTGTTTAGAGAAAGATTCCAGACGAAGTATTTTGATGCTGTAGCTCGGTACGACCTACAGACGAGATTTACCAACTTGAAGCAAGGAGGCAGAACGGTCGACGGTTATGTATCTGAGTTTTCTAGACTCAGTAGGTTTGCCCCCACCTTGGTGGCGACCGAGTTTGATAGGGCCCAGCGGTTCCAGCAGGGACTGCATTTGGAGATCTTGTTGGCAGTTGAACAGTTCGAGCACCAGACGTTCGATACAGTATTGAGAGCAGCTAGGAGGCATGAGTACACCTCCCAGAGGATCGTGGATAGGACCGGAGGTAGGAAGCGATCCCACAATCAGATGTACCAATCATCAGCTCCAGCCCCGGCAGCTAGGGGTTTGACCATTGGAACTCCGAGGCGGGCGGCCTCAGTGACGTCGGTTCAACATTCGACCCCGACATACCCGCAGCAGCAGAAGCAGAAGCAGACTTCCGCGATGGGATGTTCTCATTGCGGGAAGCCAGGGCACGTGGTGGCAGATTGTCGCAGGACGCATGAATTGTGCCTGGCTTGTGGAGCGGCAGATCACAAGATAGGAGCCTGCCCAAATAGGGGTAGTTCGTCCTCTTCTAACCTAACCAGTCCATCGGTTAGGGGACCAGCACCTATGCAGCAGCAGCAGTACCTGAGGCCATTGTTGCCTCAGGCCCAGGCGTTTTATCAGCAGAACCAGCAGCAGTATACCCAAGCCCAAGTGCAGAGTAGGCAGAGAGGTTTCCCGTAGAGGGAACCCGCAGCCAGAGGACAAGGTCATGCAATAATGATGGCTATGGAAGAAGAAGTTGCACCAGGTGAGGTAGCGGCAGGTACTATTCTCGTCAACTCCTCTCCAGCATCGGTATTATTTGATTCTGGTGCATCGCATTCTTTCATGTCTGCACGATTCGTGACACGGATAGGATTGAAGCCCGAGTCATTATCAGTAAGGCTCAATATACTTACCGGTAATGGTCTTGTGGGAGTAGATCGAGTGTTTTCCTAGTGTCGGATCGTAGTTAGCGGTAGAGAGTTCCCCGCTAGATTCATAGAGTTCCCTATGGCAGACTATGATGTAGTCTTAGGCATGGATTGGTTGAGGAACCAGTATGCTAGGATAGACTGCCATGTTGGCAGGGTTGTCTTTAGTATCCCAGGCGAGCCAGAGTTTTCATTCTCTAGAGGCGCAGTGGAATCATCTTCTCCAGTATTACGGATGGCAGTAGCAGCGGTACAGTTACCCCGGATAGTTGAAGAGTTTCCAGATGTCTTTCCAGAGAAACTTCCAGGGATGCCGCCAGAGCGGGAGATCGAGTTCACTATAGACTTGATCCCCGGGACAGCACCAGTATCAGAGCGAGTCTACAGGATGGCGCCTTCAGAGTTGAAGATTTTGTACAAGATGATTGAAGAACTCAGGACCAAGGGATTCATTCGTGCAAGTGGATCGCCTTAGGGAGCCCCGATGCTTCTTGTGAAAAAGAAGGATGGTACGTCCAGGTTATGTGTAGATTATCGTACCTTGAACTCAGTGACAATCAAGAACAGATACCCTCTCCCAAGGATAGATGACTTGTTTGATCAACTCAAAGGGGCTTCAGTATTTTCGAAGATAGACCTGCGGTCAGGATACCACCAAATCAGAGTCAGAGAGCAGGACATCCCGAAGACAGTGTTTAGATCGAGGTATGGGCATTGGGAGTTCCTTGTTATGCCCTTTGGAGCGACCAATGCGCCGGTTGTATTCATGGACCTCATGAATCGCATTTTCATTCCTTACTTGGATCAGTTTGTGATCGTGTTCCTAGATGATATCCTGGTCTACAGCAAGAGCGAAGCAGAGCATGAGCAGCATCTCAGAATCGTCCTTCAGACGCTTAGAGAGCACCAGTTGTACGCCAAGTTCAGTAAATACGAGTTCTGGCTCGATCGTATTTCGTACTTGGGTCACATCATTACCCGAGGAGGAGTGGAAGTGGATCCCCAGAAGATTGTGGCTATCGAGACATGGCCAGTACCTAGTTCAGTGGCAGAGGTTCGCAGCTTTCTTGGATTGGACGGCTACTACCGGCGATTCGTTTCAGATTTTGCGAGGATTTCAGCACCGATGACCCAGTTGACCCGCAAGGATGTGCAGTTTGCTTGGACAGCAGAGTGCCAGGAATCATTTGAGAAGTTGAAGCGAGGTTTGGTAACGGCTCCCATTCTCGCACTTCCAGATAGGATCGGAGGATTCACAGTTTATTGCGACGCTTCAGGCAGAGGATTGGGGTGTGTCTTGATGCAGCATGGGAAGGTAATATCTTATGCATCACGTCAACTTCGTGATCATGAGAAGAATTACCTGACCCACGACTTGGAACTGGTAGCAGTAGTGTTTGCACTTAAGCTTTGGCGGCACTACTTGTACGGAGATAGAGTGGAGATATTTACTGATCACAAGAGCCTGAAGTATGTTTTCACCCAGAAGGACCTTAATATGCGGCAGAGAAGATGGCTCGAGCTACTGGTGGACTACGATATAGATTTGCAGTATCACCCAGGGAAGGCCAACGTTGTAGCAGATGCGTTGAGCCGGAGAGCCGGAGTTTATTTTCTAACGGTGCAACCAGAATTATTGGCAGATCTTCAGAATATGGAAATTGAAGTGGTTCTTCCTACCAACGTGGCGTTGATGGCCAGTCTGCAGGTTCAGTCCAGCATAGTTGAGAGGATCCGGAGAGCACAGTCAGCAGATTCTAAGCTTCAGCGACTCAGAACAGAGTGTGAGGCAGGAAGAAGGCCAGAGTTATGTATCCATGAAGATGGTACACTTCGATACGGCACTCGTCTTTGTGTACCCAGTGGAGATATCAGACAGGAGGTCATGGCAGAAGCTCACAGTTCACAGTATTCTATTCATCCCGGTGGCACGAAGATGTACCGTGATATTCGTCAGCATTTCTGGTGGAATGGCATGAAGAGGGAGATAGCCCAGTTTGTCTCTCGGTGTTTGGTTTGCCAGCAGGTTAAAGTTGAACATCAGAGGCCCGCTGGACTTCTTCAGCCCTTGCCGATTCCAGAATAGAAGTAGGAGCATGTGACCATGGATTTTGTGACTGAATTGCCTAGATCCCCAGCTGGTCGAGATACTATTTGGGTTATAGTTGACAGGCTCACGAAGGTGGCTTATTTTCTCCCATTCAGAGTTGGGCAGTCTACGGCTGAGCTAGCAGAGATGTACCTCAGGCAGATTGTCAGGCTTCACGGTGTGCCCATCAGTATCACCTCGGACCGAGATTCAAAGTTTATGTCACACTTTTGGCGCAGCCTGCAAGAGAGTTTGGGAACTCACCTTCAGTTTAGCTCAGCTTATCATCCGTAGACAGATGGCCAGTCGGAACGCACAATCCAGACTCTTGAAGATATGTTGAGGTCTTGTACCCTTGACTTCGTTGGTTCATGGGAGGATCACCTGCACCTGGTAGAATTCTCGTACAACAATAGTTTCCAGGCCAGTATTCAGATGGTCCCGTTCGAGGCACTGTATGGCAGGAAGTACAGATCCCTGCTAGCATGGGACGACATCGGAGAGAGGCAGATGCTCGGTCCAGAAATGATTGCCCAGACAGTTGAAGTGGTCAGAGGGATCAGAGATCGTCTTCGAGTGGCCCAAGATCGCCAGCGGCATTGGGCCGATGCCCATCGGCGTCCCTTAGAGTTTGCTATCGACGACCATGTATTCCTTAGGATCTCGCCTAACCGCGGCATCATTCGCTTTGGCGTACGGGGAAAGCTTAGTCCTAGGTATATAGGGCCGTTCGATATCCTGGAGCGAGTAGGAGATGTATCCTATCGTCTCGCTCTTCCGCCGTCGCTAAGTGCGGTGCATGATGTATTCCATGTGTCCCAATTACGACGGTACATCCCGGACCCGAGCCATATCCTGGACCATTCGGAATTGGTTGTTGGTACCAACCTTTCATATGAGGAGAGGCCCGTGTCTATATTGGACCGGAGAGAAAAGATACTCAAGAACAAGACTATTAGCTTAGTCCGTGTTGCTTGGGGTCATCCGTGTTGCTTGGGTTCATCACTCTCTAGGTAAGTCAACGTGGGAGCGTGAGGACGACATCCGATCGCGATATCCCGACTTGTTTGACTCATAAGGTATAATGTCTTCCTTATGCCTTATGCTTTCCATCCCTTGCTTGCATGTATGATTGTTTGATTGTTTGCTTAGTGTAGCTTAATTGTGGATAATATAGCTGGCTCTTACATCTCTAAGCATCTTGATTTAAATTTCGAGGACGGAATTCTTTTAAGGTGGGTAGAGTTGTAATGCCCGTATTTCGGAATACGTATTTTGATTAGGCTTATATGTATTTTGGACCTGTATTTTATTTTCTCAGATTCTGGCCTGTAATTGTGTTTTGATTTAACTTGCGGATTCTGGTTTTATCGTAAAATAGGTTTTTGGACCTGGCGTGGTTTTATTTTATGGAGAAGGAATTGGTTTGGTTTGGTTTGGTTTGCATTGGACTACCTTAGCTAACCTCCACCCTCAACACAACACACCCTCCCTCATTAAAACCCCACCTAACTTTCTCTCTCCTCATAACTTCTATTAATTTTTCTTCATCTTCTTCTTCCTTCCTCCACCAACACCATAGGCAAGTGCACCTTGTCACCAAATAAGTACCCTATTTTATTTGTCTATTAGCTAGATTAGGCCATGGTGAACAACATTAGAACTTGGCATTTTGTGATTTGGAGCTTCCATTTTTCTAGATCTAAGTTTTAACCATTTTTGGATTTTCTTGGTTTTGATCTATTAAACTTAGATTTTTCCTTGTTTTGAGGTTTCCATGTGGAAGAGAATTCAATTTGTTTTGTTTTGGCTAAGTTATGAAGTTTGGAAATTTGGAGTTCTTGGGGTTTTTCCTCGGCCTGATGTAGAAGATGACCCTCGGCCAGCGCTCTGTAGCACAAGGCCATGCGCAGTTCAACTCATGCGCAGTTCAACTCATGCGCAGTTCATCTACTGCGCAGTTCATCTCCTGCGCAGTTCATCTCCTACGCAGTTCAACTCCTGCGCAGCTCATCTCCTGCGCAGCTCATCTCCTGCGCAGCTCACCCTAGCGCAGCTCGACCCTAGCGCAATCTAACTCCATCGCAACCTATTTGCCCATGATGGTTTGGATTTTATTCCTTGGACTTGGCTTCTCTTTTGTCGGTTGGAGTTTTGAGACCTTGTTCCACACAACACGACTGTCTCGACCCAACACGACCTTGTTCCACACAACACGACTGTCACGACCCGACTGGTTTGGATTTTATGACTAGTACGGTTTTTCATGATTTCTATGAAGTATGATTCTAGTACTTTCTGATCTTCTTGATAGTGACCCGATGGGGTGCGCCCTTAACTTTTAACCTGTAATTCATGATTAATTTTGATACTGGATAACTTGATAATGGCCCGTGGCGGCGCACTCCTGACTTGTAACTTGTAAACCTGTAACTTGTAACTTAACTTGATGCTGTTGCGATGGCTAACTTGACTCGTATAATCAACTCTGACGCCGTGGGTGTTCATTCTTGCTGCCTTGTGCAATCCACTTGTCTTGTCTCGCATCATGTCTAGGACGTGACTCCCTGGTTACCACGGTCAGGGATTCACACTGAATATGGATTAGGCTAATGACTAGATCAAACTATAGTTCATGTAGAATTTTTAGTCACAGGCGATCTCGTTATCTGGGCGCTTTAAACAGACTTGTAGCCTGCCGACGAGTAGGGCACATTTCCAGCACACTGTCATGTGTTGCACCCTCTAAGTCACCTAAGGGTATATCGTCTCCTGGGCGATGTACCCAACCATACTCTCAACCCGCGGAAGGATAACTGGATAGTCTGCAGGGCTTGGGACTGAAAAATTTCTCATTTGCATCTTGTTAGTAATTAGACTTGTGATAACCCTAGTTAGTTAAGTAGTAAGCCGTAGTATTTGCTTGGCCGCTTGTGAATGGATGGTGTCCAGCCTTGTCTAAGTCTCGTCTAGTCCCTGTACCTGGTACCCCTGAACATGGTTGTTTTACTTATCTTTAACAATAAATGGGTAGAGACAAAGTGCTATTCAGGCGAAGGGTTACAACCCCGGTCCTTATTTGGTTTACGGGTTGTAACCTGGCTCCCGGAATGGTTCCACGTCTCTAGTCGTTTATTGTCCTGATGTACTCTTTATTACTTGTACTTTTCTTCCATTTTCTTATTTTCTGATATGTTGGCTTTTGTTCTTATTTTGTTGCCTCCTTGTGGCACTTGCTCTTTCTGGGGTTTGACCCAGCTGGTTTTGTGTGGCCAGATTTCGGAGCAGCACCCGAGGATCTACCGAACCTCCAGCCCAATGGTGGCGACTAGAAGGAACCCGGGCTACGAGTGGGTTTTCCATTTTGCTTCGTTCACTACGTTGTAAAATTATTCTTTTGAGGCGTTTAGCCGACGAGCACCTGTTAGCTCGATGCATATTTACTTACTGTCTGCCTACGGACTGTAAACATGATTAACAAATCCTAGGGTTGATCATGTATGACTTAACTCTTGCTAGTCCTCGCATTTTGTATGACTAGCTTCATGATCAGCTGAATATGTAATATTTGGGACGCCTTTTAATGTATATTTGGTGGTCTAACATCTTGTAAACTATATTACTTGCTTGAGATTGAGACAATAGGCTTGACCGTAAGAGACCGTTGGCTTGTAGTAAACCCTCATATCTAGACAGCCGTGACCGTATAGTGAGGTGGATTCCATTTCAATATACGCAGCTGGCTATGTACGCCCCCGCTCTCCAGTATTCTGGTTCTGGGGTGTGACAAATGGCAATTTTGTAAATACAGAGCATCTAAAGAAAATCTTGGAGGGTATTTCATGAAATCCACCCCGCAGGTGGGTTTTTCATAAACTCCCACACCAAAATTGGGTATTTCAACAATTTTCATATATATATATATATATATATATATATATATATATATATATATATATATATATATATATACCACAAGGGCCACATGTCTCTACACTAACCACTTGGGCTAGCGGTTATTGGCTATATATATATTTTGAAAGAAGGTAATTATAGCGAACGCTCCCACCGAAAATCGATCTCCTGACCACTCAGCCCGCATGCCTCACCACTACCACTTAGGCTAAAGGATCATTGGCATATATATATATATATATATATATATATATATATATATATATATATATATATATATATATATATATATATGTCACGACCCGCTACCCAAATTGTTGGGCCAGGCCGAGGCATGCCCAGCCTACGTTGAGATAAAATGTAGTAAGCTGTTCTAAAGACAACAGGATAAGACTAAATGTGCTAACAGTTGTATAAGTGAAGAAGAATCATAAATGCTCCAAACACAAAAGTCGTCGTATATAGTAAAATGTCCAAGTACAAGTGAACTGAAATGTAAGACTGGATACATGTCCAGTTACAAAAAGATATAGTCTAATACATGTCTACTCTCAAAAGTCTAAGTAAACAAAAGACAACTAGGCAAGGTTCCCCGCAGGAACATCCTCGTAAAGCAGAGCCGGGTCCTCGGCAGTATCTCCATAGTATGTGTCACAGAGTAACTCCTCCTCAGTAAGGATACCTACAACGTTATCCTGTCAGGACGGGAGCAAGTACTAAATCTAACAAACATATAATACTAATCATGTGATGAAAAGGAAATGACATATCATGTTGGTTCAGTTTTAGGTATGTTTTAGCATGGCGATAGATATACATTTTAAAGTTTAAAACTGTAGTAGGTGAGTGATCAGTCAATAGGTAATCAGGATGTACAGCGGTACATATCAATTTTCTGATGTGCACATACGTACACATAACGGCATCGGTGTATATCCATACACAAATACGGGACCAGACATACGACACAGATACATATAGAATGTAACGGTGCTCGATAAATACATACGGAGAAGGGGGTCATGATCACGTACACTACTAGCAGTTTTCCCTTAACCCGTTATTTAAGCATGTGAGAGAGATTATGAGATACGGTATAAACATGGTAGAGACTGAAAGTAATACAACATGTAAAGTTCTAACTTGCTACCCCAAGGATCAGCATTTTAATATGGTTGGTGATTCACAGTTTTATGGTTTATAGCAGTATGTAAAGTTCGTAGAAAGTACTTGCCTCTAGCAAAGCAAAACAAAACAAGCTGCGATAACAATGCTATGGATGTCTGGTAGCTCGTCACTGTAGAAGTAAATACAACAACTTAGTTTTTACACTAAGCTAAAACACTAGGACACTAATTGGTGAAACACGACTTGTGATTGGGCACCTAGCCAAAATGATGACTTTGGCATAGGAGACCAATGTGGGGTGACACACTATGTTAACTAACTTTCTAGGATCTTTACACTAGTGAGGGATGGGGTTCAACACGGCTAAAACTCCAAATAACACAAAAAGCTACAAGTCGTAATTAATCAATAAATAAATCAAAAGATCATTGTGTTCTAACAATTTTTGAAGTAGACAAAAAGCCTAGTTTTTCTTAAAGTAAAGTACCAAGGTGATCCTTGTTAATCATAGAAATTTATTATAATTTTTCTGGAATTTATTAACCAGTACAAATATTTTATAAAAATCAGTTTTCCTAAGTATACAGAAAATGAGTTTTGGTTTCATATGCCAAACTAGTGGCAAAATAGTAAATTAAATACTACAAAAATTATACTAAATTAGCTAACTTAACATAGTATCTAAAAACTATTTTTCCATAATTTTAGCAGTACTTTAAGTATTTTTAGAAAATCAAAAACAGCATTGCACACAATAATTAATTATCTGCGTATTTTGTCCATGTATATAATTTGAACCAAAGTTCAAATACAGGACCCAAGGCCATGAATCAAGTCCAATATGACTTGTACAGGTCTTGAATGTGTGAAAACATATTTGGGCCCAAATACCCATGCTAGGCTTGGACACCAAATGGTTGCAGTAATTTAGATATACAGAAAATACTAAGGGGTAGAAATACAAAATAAATATTAATATTTTAATAAGGTAAAATTTTACATAGTAACTATAAAAGTATGAATATTATCTTATAAAGATAATTTTACTAAGCTAAGTAATATACATATATAAAATAATATATATATACATAAATATAGGGATATTTACATAATGGATATATATATGTAAAAATTACATATATATATATATATATATATATATATATATATATATATATATATATATATATATATATATATATATATATAAGAAAATACTCAACTATATAATATATATATATATATACAAGAATAATGTATACATATACATATAATAGTATATATATAATAATATATATACACAAGAAAATATATATATACATAAATATATATGTATACATAAAAAAAAAATATGTATACATAATACATACATATATATATACACATAAAATAATGAAGTATATATATATATATATATATATATATATATATATATATATATATATATATATATATATAAAACAGCAAATATATATACATAAATATAGTATATATATTAATACATATATATATACAAATATATGTATATACATATATATATAAATAGATATATATATAACAGAAAAAGAAAAAGGAAAAAAGGAAAAGAAAAAGAAAAGGAAAAGGAAGACAACCAGGGGGACTCGAACCCAGGCCAACACAGCGCGGGGGGGGGGGGGGGGGGGGGGGGGGGGGGGGGGGGGTTAGGCTAGGTCGGGCTGGCCAGGGGGTCAGCCCGCTGCTCGTGTTAAGGGTTAGGGTTTTGATTCTTTTATTTAGTTTAGGTTAGCATTTATATATAAAAAAATATAAACATCTGTCCTGTGTCCTGACAGTTAAGGACACAGGATTTCTCGTGTCCGTGCTTTGCACGACACGCACGATGGCTAGAACGCGTGTCGAGACACTGGACTAGTGTCCCCGTGTCCTGGCGAACCACGCACGTGGCTTTGGGACACGTACGACACGAGATGGGCTCTGCTACTCACGTGTCCGACTTCGGGAAAAGTTTTCGAAGGCGGAGACGGCGGCTAGGGGCGTTGGGACGGTGGCGGAGCGGTGGCGATCGACGCGTCTCGGCGTGGCGAGCTCGTCGGTGGTGGTTGGGGGCTGTGACACTCGGCGTAGGGGCGGCGCTGGGGGTCTCGCCGGAGTTAGGGTTAGGTCTAGGGTTTTGTGGAAGAACGGGGGCTGTGGCGGTCGTCAGTGGTCGGGGATGTGGTAGCTAGGTCGGGGGGGGTTGGGGTTTAAATAGGGGGGAATCGAGAGGCGGGCAGCCGGATTTGGCGGGGGCAGGGGCGGTCGTGTCGGGGCAGCCGGGGGGGGGTCAACGCGACGAGTGGGTGAGAGGCAGAGGAGAGAGAGAGTTCGGTCGGGGGGGGGAGGGTTAGGTAGTTTTGCACTTAGGTCCTTTAGGTTTAGGATTTGCACAAAAGCATTAATAGTGAGCAATTGCAAAATAATATTTGCATTCCTCAATTAAAAACAAATTTTTAATACAAACTGATATAAAAATAATTTGATAATTACAAACTTATTAAAACAATTCATAATGCAATTGATATTAAAACATTTAGAAAATTACAAATCAATATTTTTGTATTTTAAAACTCATTTAAAATCATTTAAAAATTCTAGAAAAATTTCTAAAAATTCCTAATAAATTTTTAAGGCTAAAATTAACATTAAAATTAATAACACCAATTTAAACTAAATTGAAAAA